>PVKA01005753.1:0-16494 GCA_004027165.1 Ctenomys sociabilis
TGTATTTCCAATATGTTACCCAGTACAGTTACATGTTTGGTGAGCACCAACTAAACATCAAGAAAACTTTTTCCAGATTATGACACATAACTAGAAAGGAGTAGTTTCCATTTAGAATATTAAATAATCAGCTTCATAACAGGGGACTTCAGGTTATTTTCTTTCCCTTCAACATATTTTCAAAGCAAGAGGAAAAGCATTTAATCAGACTTGAACATAGATGAAATAAATAGAAAACCAAAAACAAAAGTCAGTGCATATGGTTGATCAAACCTACTTAGTTTTTACTTTTGCAAAATTAGTAACGCAGAACACAAGGTTGCCTAGTGACTTTCTGCTAACATGTTTTGAAACTGTTTCATTGCTATTTTATCTTTTTTCTCATTAAAATGAATAAAAAAATAAAAACTACTTAGATTTTCCACATCAATTCAGTCCTCAGTTGAATTATAATTTTTGCATTGACTGCTAAAAAATTATATCTGATTAGAGCTGTCCTTGTATATGTTCATTAATAACAGAAAAATGTCAAAGGGAAAACTTCCTATCAGGGAAAACATATACACATACACTGTGTTCCTGTAATATGTATAGAATACTTAGCTTGCTGCTGCAAAGTGGCAGCCTTGAGCCATGTACCATGCTGAATTAAAATTATTTAAAAGATTATTACTTACTGCAGCATCTGCCCTGTTTCCAGGTGTAATACGGAGATTTATAACAATTGGTCTGACATACAGACTACCGAATGGCGATCCTCATGCTGTACTATAAAAATAAAAGGTGACCACCAGAAAAACCACTGGAGATTTCTGAGTTTTGCCTCACACTTCCCCCAAAATTCTGGCAGCAGAGGAGACCTCCTCTGCTCAATTTCAGTTCATGTGTTACTAAAATGCTCACGTTTATTTTCAATAAAAATTAGTTGTTTTACTCCTGAGGCTGAACCTCAAAATGAGTAGAGTTGGAATGCTGAGTAGAGTCTGGCAAAGCTGATGAGTAGGTGAGACTGGAATAAGCGGATTGAGATTCTAGGTTCCCTGTGGCTGTAGCCCTTGCCAGTGAGTTCAGGCCTTGGTTATTGTGGGTGGGGGGTGGAGGTCAGTATTCCTGTTCATGGAGACATCAGCTGTTTGGTTCAGGACATGTAAGCTACAGAGCAGCATCTGGCTACAGAATATAGTCTCAATACAAATCTATATTATTTTACCTAACTTAGATAAAATGGAAAGATATAAGTATAGTAAAATTGCTGGCATTTAATGACAATGCTTTCTAAAATGTGAATGTTACAAGAAACGACTGCTTATTCATTTAGCCAATAGAGTAAACATTGTTTTTTGAACTTACCGCCATACATAGTCTACTCATCTTTTGGGCAGATGATGAAAATTAGAGAGAAGAGGTAAAATGTTTCTAAAGTTATTCTCAAGTTAGATATTTGATGCTCAGTCATAAATTCTTGGAAGCTTAATTGCAGTGTCTAGAAAATAAATAGTACCTTATTTATCTCCACCCTACCTTGCTCCAAAGAGAATTTAGCTCACGAACATTATCTTTTTTCATCTACAATTTCTGAAGCCTTTATTCTGATTTGTACACCAGACCTGAAACGGGTAACAAAATTTTGCCCAATTCAGAATAGTGTGAGGAGAGAGAAAATCTACACTCTCTTCAAAATTATTTGATTTTAATTTATTATCTGATTTCATTCTTTGAGTATAGATCTTCCGACCAGTGCAGCAAATGAAGCTTAAATCTTTAGATGAAGTAATCAAGAGAGCAAACAGCACCACCTGTGGCTTGGCAGCAGGAATCTTTACCAAAGACCTTGACAAAGCGGTGACTGTCTCCTCCACTCTGCAGGTGGGGACAGTGTGGTAAGTCAAAGGCTTGAGAATAATTCATGGTTTTCCGTGTTAGCCCTATGAACAGGATAGCTCAAACTCTTCATTTAAAATTATATGGTCTGATAGAGAAGCAGAGAAGAAAAACAGGACAAACAAAGCATCCTCCCAAAAAACAAACAAACAAACAAACAAAACCCCTCAATATTATATTGGAAAAGCTTCAGAGCAATAATTTCCTTGACTTTTCTACTTTTTTGAGATTACTAGCCAACATATTTGAAGATGTTTGCTTAAAAAATATCAATACCATGAGGTAGTTTCTTGCACTATGTGATGGACCAACAAACCAGTATAGAAACTTCTCTTGTAAACTAATTTTCAATTGGTTGAGATTGTGCTCATTGTAACCCTTAATTCCTGTTTCAGATCCTTGCCCTGGGGTCATTACAGATGTGTAAAGATCACACTTAAGAAAAAATGTACTGAATTTTAGGAACATTTCTTTCATCTTCGAACTTTTCCATTATTTGCTTTTATATTTCACATAGGAATGTAGATTTCAAGGCTGTGTCTCTCAAGCTGTCATCTCCTCCACCCAGTTCCCAGCCCCTAGGCTGTTTTCTCTATATTTTTCATCCTATAAAATCTCTCTTTGCTCCCTAAGTCCTAGCAGCAGCTCACGGTTATTTTCCTTCTCACACATATTCTGCTAATAGCCCTAAACGGTGCTTCTCCTGAAGCAAGAGACACCATGATTTAGTTAGCACCCACTCTAAGCTGTGCTGAATTGTTTACTTGTTTGTCTGAGATAGGGTCTCGATATCCAGTCCGAATGGCCCAAATTTGTAAATGGGGATCCTCCTCCCTCAGCTTCCTGAGGTTTCCTGTGATGGGCACTCACTACTCTACACCTTGCGCGCTCCATTTTTTGCCCTCATTATTTATGTTTAGCATAGAACTATTTATGTTAGATTTGTCAATGAAAATATCAGAATTTAATGAGGTTGAGTAATTTTACAAGTCCACACAATAAACAGCAATTATTTTAAAGTATAAAGAATGTTTGTAAACCTTGACTGTGTATTAATGCGGGTTGAGTGTACCTGACCTGAACATCCAAAATCCAAAATGCTCTGTCATGCAGCAAACCAAGACTCAAAAAGGTTTTGGATTTTGAGAAATTGGGACTTTGAAGTTTTAAAGTAGGTACGCTCTACCTGTAAAGTTCATGCAAGTATTCCAAACCACCAAATCCGAAGTCTGAAACACTTCTGCTCTCCAATATTTCAGATAAAAGTCAACAGATAAGTACGATTTGAGAGTTTAAGGATAAATAGACTGATTTGGGATGGGAGAGGATATGAGCAAACACAGTAATTATGATCCATCCGTATGTGTGTTTGTGTTATATATATATATATATATATATATATATATATATATATATATATATATAGAGAGAGAGAGAGAGAGAGAGAGAGAGAGAGAGAGAGAGAATTGCTCTGAACTTTTATATGCTGCTAACACTCAGGTAATGCTTCTCAAAAGCCTAGATCTTTTTATAATGAAATGTTTCATTTTGGAGACTTTTAAATCAAATCACGCAAATTCTTCATACCATTGGTATGCACAATAATTAATGTAGAAATTTCTTATGACACATTATTAGCAAAATTTCATATTAGCATTGCGTACCTGCACACCAGCTTCATTCACTATGACCTACCTGTGTACCAACTAATTCAACAAGTGCATCTTACAGAGGTCTCCCTTGATTTTAACATCTCAGCTTTAAGGATGCAAGGACATGCTAGAGAGGCTAAAACTGATTTAGAATTCACAACTGAACTAAGTGGATATTTCTCATTTTTCTGTTAACTTATACTAAAATGGTTTCATTTTCAGTGTAGAATCAAAAGATTAAATTAATCTCAGCACATTTTATCAATGATAAGCTTTGAGATTTTTAAAAATGTATGTGGTTTTTTGTTTTTTTCTCATTATTAACTTTATTGAAAATCAGTAATTATATAGCAAATTAAAAATTATAGACAAATACAGTAACGTGAAAGATATAAGATGTAGAATGAATTTTTAAAAAATATTTCTGAAATGAATATATGGGATTAATAATAGCACATTGTGAAAAAAATTATTTACAAACTTGAATATAACAATAAAAATTGTCTAAAATAAGCATGAAGAAAAGTTTACAGATCAGTCATATAATAATTCACTATGTGCCAAAATCAAGAAACTTATATTAGTATAATTTGAATTCTTAAGGTAGAATGGTGTAGGAAATAAACATGTAAAGATTTAATATTTTTGACTTTAGTTAAAACTATTGCACCACATTTCCAAGAAAAATGAATCTGTTGCACAAGAAATATGAATAAAATCATAACAAGATACACAAAAATGAAATTGTACAAAACTAATTATAAAGAAAAAATCATTAAAGCATATGCAGATAAAATTATTAGCTATGAAAGATCACAATTAAATAACATCTTATTCCACATTAGAAAAAAAAGAGCAAGTAAGAAACTAGACTTTTTTTCACTGTGTCAAAACCAAGAAACTTATATTCATATAATTAGAATTCTCGAAGTAGAAAGTAGGCAGTAAGTAGTGTATTTCCATTTTCTGTTGACTTTATATTACTTCTTCCCTGTCTTTTATGCACACAGACACACACACACACACAGACACACACCTATATATATATGAAAAATAATACATGTACAACCCAACATAAGATTGGTACTGTTGCATAGAAATCTTCAGTGAGCTTTGAAATAAAGATTTGTCTAATATATTTTATATAGTCCTGCATAACTATCACTTTGAGAGCTCTTTATTGGTCATCCAGGAGCATACTGCAACTTCTCTTGCCTTTTAAATTATGCTCTTTGTTATTTCCTATATACTATGTCTGGAGGAATTAAAATATTCCAAGTTTATATAACTACAAAATATTTCACTTTTAGTTGTCAAAGGCATGTTTGCTAAGTATGAAATTCAAAGAGGATAGATCATTTTTCCTTTCAGTCCTTTAATTAGTCTAGTTTCTTACACACTAGATCCTTTTTTTTCTTTCTAATGTACAATAAGATGCTATTTAATTTCGTTCCTCTATATCTAATTTTTTATGTATATGCTTTAATCATTTATTTCTTTACAATAAGTTTTGGACAATTTCATTTTTGTGCATCTTGATATGATTTTATTTAAATTTCTTATGCGAAAGGTTCATTTTTCTTGGAAATGTGGTATTGTAAGTTGAACTAAATTCAGAAATTTTAAATCTTTAAATATGTTTCGATCCTGTTTTCAGCCTCCCTACTGCTGGAATTATAGGCTTGCACCACCATGCCCTGTCTTGGTCCCTGGCTCAGGCCTCTGGGGGTGGGGCCTGTGTGGCATGAGGTGCTGTGAATCAAACCCCATTCCCTGAGCTTGCCTAAGTAGGCACTTACTTCACTGAGCTATCTTGCCAGCCCTTGATTTTTTAATTTAAAGAAGAATTAAAGTAGAGAAACAATCAGTAATTAAATCCAACTCCTAGAAAGGCCTGCTTTAAAAGCTATTTATTTAACTAACAAGTGAAAATAAATGATTATTTTGATCCCCATTGCAAATGGAAAAGCCAATATATTTTAGTGTTAAAAGTATATAAACTTTCTGAGAATTACAAAGGTATTAAATACTACCAACAAAGACCACTGACACAACAAATTCCAGTATCTAGCAAACCTTATTCTGCCTTTCGTGTACATTTTTCCTTTATCATTCAAAACTACCTTTCTTAAGTACTGCTCCATGACTATTCAAATGAGCTATGCAATACACATTTTATTTGATTTTAGGTACTGTTTTATGTGTATTTTTTGCATTAATTATAATCCTTTCTTTAAACTCTCAAGGAGTACGTTTTATTAAAATAAATGAAGTTCTTAAAAGAGGTCTCTGATTTTCTAAATTTCCCAATTAAGAATTGCTTCATGGGTTATAGACTTCATTTATTTCTTTCTACTTCCCAGGGTAAATTGCTATGCTGTAGGAAGTTGTCAGGCTCCGTTTGGTGGATACAAGACATCTGGAAATGGATGTGAAATGTAAGAAAATCACTCTGTTATGATAAATATTTATTTTCATAAAGATTTTACTTTCAGAAAATATAAAACTTTCTGTTATAATAATCATTTACTTGCACAAAAAATTAAGTCCATAGCAATTAATTCATTATCATAGATACAATCTGCCTTTGTTCTTTCTTACAGATGCACTAAAGGCTCATTAAATATTGTATTAATCTATAAGTAAAGAAAGGCAATAGCAAAAGAATATAGTTTTCTAAGCTTTTACTCTTCATAAGGGACCACACTAAGCTCTTTAAATTGGTGATTGAATTGTCGTGTACTTTTCCACTTGCTTATATATATATGTTTAATCCGTTCAAGAGACATTTCCAGAAAGCCGATAGGAACCAAACTGGTGTTTTAAGAAGTGTACATATATGAGATCATTCTTTTAAGTGTATTTCTAAAATAAACAAATTAATTTTCCAAAACTAATTTCACTATTAAGATGAATTGTTCTTTGATGGGTGAGATAGCACAGCTGACTGAGGCCTGCTTAGGTCCACTCAAGGAACAGGGTTCCATCCCCATAGCCACATGCTGCACCAGTCCCACCCCTGGGCACACAGAGCTGGCAGAGTTCAGGAGTGGTGCTACACCCCTTAATCCCAGCGCTGGGGAGGCTGAAAATAGGAGGATCACTATGAGTCTGAGCTGCATAGTGAGACCCTGTATCAAAATATATTTTAAAAAATGAATGGTCCTTGTTCATGAAAATACTATAAATACAAGCTCTAAAATTTTAAATGATTTCAATGAATTTCCTTTAAACTAAAATAGAAATGTATAAACAAATTTGAGTGAGTAAAAAACGTTTTATAGTCGTGACTAGATAGACACCATTTATATATAAATGACTTTATGAGATTTAGTTCATTTTGAACAAAATTATATAGAATCTTTCAGATGCACATGCGTCTGAGAACTCAAGATACATGGCACTGTACTCAGTTAATTTTGTTCAAGCACATTTAACAATTTTATTTATTAGAATATTTCACATTTGTAGCACAGATTAATAAATGAGATACATCATTTACAAACCATAGAATCAAACTCAGTAATGATTCTGATTTTGTTAGCAACATGCAAAATGAGTTTCAGTTTCTAAAGGCCATGACTGTAGTAAAAGACGTAAACATCATCACCTTGATCAGCAAAATTGCAGGGACCTATACACTATGGTGGAAGCAGAGAACTGGAGCAATGATAAAATGACCTATCTGTGTTCTCAGAATACCTTCATTACAAGCTTGCTAAGGAAAGGTTTGTCGTAGTCCTACACATGCAACACTGCTTTCCATCTTTTATTTGACTATGGTGGCAGATATATGAAAAGATATACTTCAAAATGTCCAGACATGGTGTGATTTAATTAATGGGTGTTCACTAAAGATGAATATGATGCAGGTTAAGGTATCTGGAATCCAAGAAAATTGGCTTGATTCTTATTGGTGTAGTGATGAAAATCTGCAGCCATGTTTAGAATATTGTTGAGTCCATAGATAGTGATGTGTGATGAGTGGACAGAACACAGAGCAGACAGAACCGAAGCCTGACTGGTCAGAGACCCAAAGCCATCCCTGGCCCTCCACTTGGCTGGTTCAAGTTGTCCAGATTCTGAGTCTCTACTGGCTCAGGTTTGAAATAAAGGTGTTACTATTCCTCTTAAGGTGATATGAGAATTAAAGGATACCTTCAATATTCAATTGCTAGCCTTATAGACCTGACATGAAGTGCAGACTCCGAAATGATTGTTTACCTTCTTTAGTTTCTTCTGTACACAATATTCATATATTACCAAGGAGAATTCCTTGGTAAAACTAATTAGTTTGTATGAATATCTATGACAATGATTAGATTACTTTGCAGGGCTGGACCAGCATTGTTGGCCCAGCTTTCCAAGAATGCTGATAAACTAAAACTAAAGTTTTTATTTTATCAAAAATCAAGGGATATTGATAGAATACAAGCTGCAAAAGCTTAGGACACCTGAGAATGCATGTGGCAGCATGGTCATTCTCTGCCCTCATCAGTTCTGCTCCAGTATCCCATGGCACAAAAGTTCTTCTTCAGTTTATAATTTTCTATGTACTACACTCCAGTGGTAATTACTGCCACTGCTGTTATGCTACATATGTCTTATTTATCTTAATGTAAACAAAGAAACAAAGTTCTTGGTTTAATTTCTTTTGAATAGCTGGAGCATTTATAGTTAAGGAGATTAATGTAACACATGAAGAATTGCTATGAAATTCAGCAAGGGTATGTAATTATTTTAAATGAAAGACATTTGTTTTTTGAGGCAGGGCTCACACTGCAGTTCAGACTGGCCTTAAACTCACTCATGTCGCCCAGGCTGCCCTCAGAGTCCCTGAGATTCACCACTCCTCACATTCCCAAGTGATACGATTATAGGGATAAGCAGCCATGCCCAGAGAAAAACATTTAAAAATTTTTTAAAAATTAATTTTATTGAGAAACAAATAGCAATAAGACAGTTTCAAAACAGGTTATTAGGACAGTTACAATAATTAATACAGTGCATATCGTTGTCTTTGTAGTAGTTATTCAGAGTACAAGATACAGACATGATATCCTGTCCACAAACACTATTAGTACAAATCTTTCTTCTCACTGAATTAAGAGAAAGTAGCTTTCTACCCATCCTATTTTGCATATACAGATATATATATACTTTTTCACTACAAAATGGACCTTCATTTATATACCCCTTTTTTGTTTAGTTTTGTCAGAAACATTGCCATTTAATACAAATTCTTTTTACAACAGGTAAATGTATAACAACTTTATGTTTGACTAGGTTCAGTGTGAATAGAAAATATTTTCCTGGATAGATAAACAAAAACATACTTGTGCCACATCAAAGACTATTATGTAGTAGCTTTGCTCTGGACGGTGATGTTTCAGTTATTGTTTTGCACTCCTTAGGGGTGAAGAGGGCCTCTATGAATACACAGAGATCAAGACTGTCACAATGAAAATCTCTCAGAAAATCTCATAATCCACAGGAGTGAAGACTTCACTGAACTGGCATTCCTTCCGCTCATGTGTGTAGTAGAGTACAGATATAAAATTTTCTGTTTAATTTTTAAACATAAACTGATCAGATTTCTATTAATAATATGCATTAAAAACCAGCTTATTGTGAAAGAAACATTTGCCTTTTGATATGTGAACCAAACACTGTCAAAAATGAAAGGTTGGATTTGGATTGAGGATCTGTAGTTTTGTTGTAGTGATGTGCTTTTTTTGTAGGCATTGTCAGGAGTAACCATTTTACTGAGGTGGACCAATAGTCATTTAGAGATTTACAGTCAAGGCTGCCTGAAGTACTTGACATTCATATTCATGACAAAGTGAGTTGCTATGTGCCCAAGAAATTTGTTGTCTGTATGGTATCTTGCAGTGTTTTCCAGACTGCCATGTCTGCTTGTCCAATGAGATATTTAACTGTAATTTGAATATAAAGCTTACTTAAAATAACTACATGATTCTTATTTGTGTTTAATTATTCTTAGTTATAGGTTTGGCCTATCGTGTATTATTTAATCTCTCTCTCAAGAACAGTGTTTAATCATAAAGATTGACTTAAAAATAAAAATCAAGGTGTTGAAGGAGGAGGAGGAGGAAGAGGAAGGAGAGAATGAGTGGGGAATGAAGAATTAAGATGTGTTACAAACTTGTAGGCAGTTTTCCAAGACAAAGGCAATCATTAATTACAGACATGTACCAATAAAAATTCAAATTCAAGAAACTCTCCACTCCTTTTTTTTCTTGTATTTTAGGGAAGAGTCTACAGGGTGTTCAGGGTCTCACTACTAGATTGGGTTCAAAGTGATCCACCTGTTTACAGCCTCCCAAGAACTGAGATTACAGGTTGTGCCACACCCAGTCTCAGTTACCAGCTCACACATGCTGTAAGACCAGCAAGGCAGGCCTGGGGATTGAACCCCTACCCTGAACCTGCTTACAAGCACTTTAATCCTCTGAGCTATTTGGCTGGCCCTCTTCTTTACTCATTCTTAAATTCGTAGAAACAGAGATATTCTGTTCCAGCGCAATCTTTGAAATTGTATCAGTCCCTGAGATATCTGGCATCAGTCCTTCATAAACATTTACCGAGGTTCTGTATAGTTCTAGGCATGAGTGTTGTGCAAAACAGGCAAAAGTGATTGGTGCACTGTCTCCAGATGCATTAGCCTAGTAAAGAACACAGCCACAGCCCATCCTACCCTAAAAACAAGGGTTCTAAAAGCCCTAACAGTACATTAACATGCCTCAGGGTTACCAATGACTTCTAACTCATGGAGTGAGGATGGCTTCATGAGAGAAACTTGAGTGGTCATGAAATTTAGCAATGATCAACTTAAAATGTTAAGAGGTTTCACAACATAATCTCTTAGGACATGTTTCATGAAGAAAACATAGACTACTATGAAGAAAACAAATACACAACAGTCTCCTCTGTACATTAGCACCATATTATAGATGCTAATATATCCCATAACATCTTTGGTTTTGTTTTAGTATATGTTTCTCCTCATTCTAGTTTAGCAGACAATTTATCTTCCTTTTGCCCCTGGCCTCACTTAATACCACTTAACATTAAGAAGCTGGTATCAGGAGGTGCTCTTCCTTGCAAGAGGTAATGCCTCGTCCTAGGAGTAGACCTAGGAGCTGGGCCACATATTGTCTGTGTAAAAGAGAACTGCTCCATGCTCCCATTACAAGTTTATGGCAAAGTCCTTTGTAACTTTCGGTCGAGCTCCTTGTAGGAAATGACTTTAGCCCAAAAGAATATTTGTATACTACTGTACATATTTTTAAATGTTCTTAGTTCAACAATTAAAACATCTAAACAATTATTTTCCAGAATGAGATTTTATATAAGTAGTTTATGATTATATCTTGACAGGTTACCTTTTGACACTGACAGAAGTATCAGTGATAGTGACTGTTGTCAAGTATAACATCAAAAGAATGAAAGTCATCAGCGTCTTAGATTTGAAAACATTTCACCTGAAATTTAAGAGTTCCTCAAACTTGGCTAGACCTATAAACTGGCAAATGTTCCATTTTGTGAGAATGGGAACACAATTACTGTTTTGGGAAACTGGAGAAATGCAAATCTTAGGGAGACTTAAAGTCTTTGGATGTTGACAAAGAAAACTATGCTAATATAGAGGAAGACTGCATTTTTCTAAAACCAAAAAGTGCCTATATTTTTCAAAGATATATTTAAAACCATGTTCAAATAAATTAACTACGTTGACAAAGTAATATTACATTGGTATCCTACCACACATCTTAATGTGTAATAAAGAGGGCTTTATTAGTCAATAAAGTTAAAAGTCAAAAGTCAATAAAATCAATAAGTCAAAACCTAAAAGCAAGTTTACATGCTTGAAAATGAAGTCTTTGTTGCATGAATAATACATCATAGGGTTTAACAGAAAATATCTGCTCAACATTAGTTTGTTTTGAGCTTCTGGACATTATTGCATTGTGTTATTTATATGAAGTCCATATGGGCAGTAATTCTTAAAACCTTGAAAATTCAGACTATCTTATTAATCCATTGGTAATTTGCAGTCGTAAATAATATGTTTATTATCTTCAGACCCTATGATGGGAAATAGTTTCATCTTTAAGAATATCAAACTAAGCAACAGAATTCACTGTCCAGACAGAAGCAAAGGCAGGTCTCAGACACAAATTCACAACATCCAATTTAGTGAGCTCTCTCTCTCTCTCTCTCTCTCTCTCTCTCTCTCTCTCTCTCTCTCTCTCTCTCTCTCTTTCCTACCTCTCTCTCTCTCTCCCTCTCTCATTTCCTTCTTTCTTCTTCCTTTTCTATACTCTTTACTGTCTTATAAATAAGACAAAAACATTTTAGAAAAGCATCTCTGAGTTCTGTAGAAATGCAATCAACAGTTCCTTTCAGTAATACAATATCATCATTCCACAAAGACCTCAAAAAGAGGCAAAAGCAAGTACCATTGGATAGGATCCTTCTTAAAGTTGCACACACAAAAAAGATTCCCTTGACACAATAGATAGTAGGGATTCCATTACTGACAGGGAAAATGAGTTGTCACACAGTAAATCTCCTTTATTCTGTCTCCTGCACAGAAGCTTTCAAAAGTAAATTCTGATTGGTTTATTTTCTTTAATATTTCATACCATATTATAGTATTATAATCCTTTTATGTAACATTTTTGAGTTGTGGAATAAATTTTATGTTTCTATGATTTCTACTTGTGAAATTTGCTTTTATATATAAATGCTTTGGATTATAAAATGTAGAACAAATTGTGCCAGAAAAAATATTTTATCTTGTCTGTCAAATCTAAGAAAAACATGCTTTCTCTTTTTGTCAAGTGTGGGAAAAAATTATCTCTTGAAAATATTAGTACCTGCTCCTCACGTGTCTTATCATAATTCTGTCATTTTGCTTCCCACCTTGTTTCATTACTACTTTTATACAACAAATTGCCAACATGCTAATGATATCTTAAAATCAGTTACTTACAAGTTATTTAGTCACATGGAAACTCTACTTTTTTGCATCCACATATGATTATGGTTGTCAGAAGGATTCTGAACTTTGGAATCAAATACCACCCAAGTTCTAGTCCTACCATATATTATTGGTATGGGCATAAGTTAATTATTAAATATTTCTCACAGGGCAGAAATTTAACAAGTCATATTGGGTCTTGATACTTGAAAACCAATAAGTGTGTTATCTAAAACCAGGCATTATTGTAGCCCTTGCCTTAGGATTTCAAATTCCTGCTCAGCACACACTGACTTTGGGATTGGGGACAAATTACTCCATCCTTCTAAATTCCAACCTTTTGTCTGTAAAATTGAAATCAATAATGACACCAATCTAATAGGGCTATTCTGTTAAATGAAAGTTTAGCAAACTTCCTAGAAAACAACTACTTAATACATATTAGTGATCCATTTAATAAATGTTTTGGGACTAGTAAATACTTCACCAGAATCTTCCTCTTGACTCTTACTTGGTATCTTTTTTTTATCCAATCTCTCCAAGTCTCTTTTAAATTTGTTAGACTCATCTCAGTTGTAAGATTATGACTCCATCATAATTTCTATAATTGGCTATCCCTTCTACCTTACTATTAAAAACACATCTTCAAAAAAGGTAAAAATTCACTACAAACAAAGAATAAAGTGGAGCACAACATGAGCTAAAAGTTCGCTGCAGTTTGAGGTTAGAAACTCAAATAATTCAACCAGACTCTAAATGAAGCCAAAGCCAACCTGACTACACAGCAAAACCCTGGCTCAAATAAAATAAAAAAGCACAGAATGGCAAAAGGAAACATTTCAAATATTGCAATGCCACATATATTTTGTTCTAATTACATGAACTGACATGCATTTCACCAGAGTTTCTAGTCACCACAATTAACTTCTAAGCTGAAATTTAATTTCTAAGGCAGGGGACCTATGAATGACAAATAGAAGAGGCTAAATTCAAACAGGGCAAAGGAGCTCGCCGTGACCCTGATCACACATTGAGCGAACTGGGAAGGACCAGTGGACCGAGAGGCGCAGGGCCGCGCGTTCGGGTCCAGTGCGCAGTCCTCCCATGCTAGTGTAACCAGAAAATGTCAGGGCCAGCGAGGGACCAGTGTTCTTCAGCTCAGTAACTAAATTTCAGGCAGAGAAGGCAAATGATGTCTGAAATATGGTTAACTTATTAGCAGCAGAGTCTAGTTAATGTCTTCTGCATTCCAACTCCTGCGTTTGTGCTACTGCTTTTATCCTGTGTGACACTGAGGACATTTAACTAAGATTTGATTAAATGTGTAACTTCTGTTGTTGCCAGAAGAATTTTATTTATTGTATGTTGTTTGCTTCGTCCTTATAAAAAAGAGAATTTAGGCAATACCCAATTTTATGTCACTTCTCTGTCTTGCATTTACTAGGACTTATTTCTCACATATTCATAAATGAAAGCCCAAATGATATTTATTTAAATCATGGCAAAATGCAAATTAGTTTCAATCATTAGCAAAACTGAGTGTCCTAATAATTTAGTTACAAAGGTTAAAACATTCATCAGAATTATGCAAGTCAGTGAAATGAAAAGTACAAAAGATGGCAAAAGAAAAATTAGTATTCAGTCTGCATTCTGTACAAGCACAGCTGTAGGTGATGAAATTTAGAATTTTCTTTCCTTTACATAAAAAAGGAAACAAACGGGCTCTCATAACACTTAAATCTTCTAGAAGAGATAAAAACTGCATACATAATGAAGAAATAAAAAGTATCATAAAATTGGTAGCATCAAAAAGTGCATAATTATTTGGAAGGAGGAAATGAATTTTCAGTGGAATATTTCATGGCAGGTAGCGTTGCACTAACCACTGACATCAACCGGGGTCCGGCTTGTGAAAATGAAGCAGGAAGATGCTCTGGCCAAATGTGATGAGGGAAAGTAAGAAAGTCTTCAGTGTATATAATGAAGGTCCTATTTGGCTAAAATATAAGACTAGACAACAGCTTGGGGATAGATCTTAGAAATTTTGAATTCAACAGCTATGGAAACTAAATGAAGAAGGAATGTTAAAAATGAAAGATAAATTTATTAAGGTTAAAGTTCTTATTTATTTTTTATGTCAAATAATTATGGATTTGCATGTGGTACATGCTAATATTAGAAAATTATCCCATGTAACCTATGTGAAATTATCCTTGTAGTTAGAAATAATGGAAAATTACTCTGCATATCCTGTTACTGAGTTTGCACCATTGGTAACATCTTGCCCAGTTCTCATAGTAGGGTGTCCTGATCAGAGCTCGAAAGTCACTACAGCCATGGCTCAGAACTTGTCCAGCCTCACCTGGCCAAGCATGTTGCTCTATTACTGACCCATCCATGTCCATCTCATCTTTGGCCCTTCTCTAAATCTCAGCACTCTATCATCCATTTCTATAATTTGATGCTTTTAGAATTATAAAACTTGTGACTTTTGAGTAAGCTTTGTGTTTTTGTTTTTTTGCACTGCTCAGTATAATTCTCTAGAGATTCATTCCAGTCACTGTGTGTTTCAAATCATAGACAAACCCATGATTATATTTTACCATTTGCACTATACACTGTCTGGACATGGATGGGCAAGCACAGACAACTTCAGAGAGAGGTTTGATGATATGAATTTAACTGCTTCTATGCAGAGATGCACTTTCTGGCTGTACTCTTGTCAAGTATATGAGTGTTCAATGATACTACAAGTGTGGGCTAGCTGTTAACTAAACATGGAGTACTGCATTTCCTTCCGCCTGCTGGCATAATGTATCTCTCCCAAAGTTCCAAGTTTGACTTGAAAAAATCACACTGTATCCTGCTACATTGCTGAATTTGATGACTAAATCTATGAGATTCTTGGTGGACTGTTTGGGATCCTCTATGTAGAGTATCATGTCATCTACAAATAATGATGATTTCATTTCTACTTTTCCAATCTTTAATCATTTTATTTCTCTCTTGTCTAATTGCTCTGTCTAATATCTCCAGAACTATATTGAGTAATAGTGGAGACAGTGGCCATCCTTGTCTTATTCCAGATTTTACATTGAAGGCCTGCAGCATTTGCCTGTTTAGTATAATATTGGTTATTGGTTTCTTGTAGATGGCATTTATCAGGTTGAAATACAGACCATCTATTCTGATTTTTGTAGGGTTTTTTTTTTGTGAATGAGTCATAAATTTTGTCAGAAGCTTTCGCTGCATCTATTGAGATGATCATGTGCTTTATATTCTTGGCTCTATCCATATAATGAATTCCATTTATGAATTTGTTTAACCATTCTTGCATTCCTGCAAAGAATGCCATTTGATCATGATGCACTATCTTCCTAGTAAGATGAGGCCAACATGAACAATGAGAGATTAATAGGCCTCAATGAGAAAGAAGGAGTCAATACAACTGAAATAAAAAGAATATGGGCAGAAGTAATAGCAGAAAACTTCCAAAATATGAGGAAACAATGCAACATTTAGGAAACCGAAGCATGCAGAACACCAAATAACTTCAACCCAAATAAAAACACACCAAGACATATAATAGTCAAGGTCCCAGAAATTCAATGCAAGAATAATATACTGAAAGCCACTAAAGAAAAGAAACATATCACACTCAAAGAAAATCCCATCAGAATTATGGCAGACTATTCTTCACAAACCATGAAGTCAAGGAGAACATGGAGCAGAGAACTTCAAGTCCTCTAAGAAAAAAAAAAATTCCAGACCAGACTGCTATACCCTGCAAAACTCTCTTTCAAGTTTGATGGAGAAGTGAAATACTTTCATGGCAAAGAATAACTAAAGAATTTCATGATGATAATGCCATCCCTACGCAGGCTACTGGAAAATGTTCTAGAGAGGGACAATGACCAGTACTCCACCAAAGAGAACAGATGGAACCCACTAAAT
>PVKA01005753.1:16594-65427 GCA_004027165.1 Ctenomys sociabilis
GCAAACAATTAAACATAGGACAAAAAGGAGTAAACAACAGCAGGTAAATAACATGACAACCATAAGTCAACATATCTCAATTATAACCAGCAGTGAAAACGGACACAATCCACAAATTAAGAGAAATAAACTGGCACAGTGGATTAGGAAACAAAATCCAACAATATGCTGTACACAAGAAACACACTTAACTCAGAAAGACATTCATAGGCTTAAAGTAGAAGGATGGAAAAAAAATACTACACGTAACAGCACATTAGAAAAAGCAGGGATAGCAATTCTGTTCTGAGAAAGCCTTAACTTCAAACCAAGAAAGATTGAACAAAATAAAGATGGTCACTATATACTGGTTAGGGGAAAAATTCAAGAGAAAGAGGTAACACTCATAAATATCTATGCACCAAACACAGAAACACCCAACTATATAAGACAAACCTTAATAGACATGAAAAATCTAATATCCAAGATCACAATTTTAACAGAAGGCCTCAACACCACCTTATCTCAAAAAGATAGGTCAACCAGACAAAAAATTATCAAGGAAGTAACAGAACTGAACCAGAGCTTGGAACAAATGGACGTGGTGGACATATACAGAGTGTTCCACTCAACCACAGCTGAATGCACATTGTTTTTAGCTGCACATGGGTCATTTTTTAAATAGACCACATAGGTCATGCTTAAGCATATGCAAGAAAACAGAACATACCCCATTCATATTATCTGACCACAGTTCAATGAACCTGGATATAAACTATAAAAGAAACCAAAAAAACCTGCTAAATACATGGAACTTAACTAATATGATACTCGGCATTCAATCGGTCACAGACAAAATTAAACAAAATTCAAACAATATCTACAATGAAAATTCAACCACAACTTATCAGAATTTATGGGATGCAATGAAAGCAGTTCTCAGAGGGAAAATCATAGCTATGAACTTACACATTATGAAAACAGAATGGGAACAAATAAAGACTCTAATGCTACAACACCTACATCTAGAAATGTAAGAACAAACCAAACCCATGGCCCAAAGACGGGAAGAAATCACAATGATTATAGCAGAAATTAATTCAATTGAGTTGGAGAAAACAGTTCAAAGAACCAATGCATCAGAAAGGTTGTTGTTTGGAAGACTATATATAATTGACAAGCCTCTAGGTAACCTCATCAAAAAGAGGAAAGACAAAATTCAAATACATGCAATAAGGAACAAAAAGGGTGTAATAACCTCAGAGCCAGTGGAAATTCAGAAGATTATGAATATCTACTTTGAGAATCTTTATGCTCACAGAATAGAAAACAAAGAAGAAGTGGACATATTCCTAGAAAGGTACAAATTTCTGAAACTGAATCAAGAAGATATAACAACTCTCAATAATCCAATAACAGCCAATGAATTATGAAACATAATTAAAAGCCTGTCAACAAAGAAAAGTCCAGCTCCTGATGAATTCACAGCTTAATTCTAAAAGAAATTTATGGAACATATATGCCTTACTCCTCAAAATCTTCAAGGAAAATGAAAAAACAAAGCAGTTCTTACAAAATCATTTCTGGAGGTACGTATTATACTGATTTCAAAACCATAGAAAGACACAACTAAAGAAGTGTACTACAGGCAAATCTCCCTCATGAACATAGATGCAAAAATCCTCAATAAAATCCTAGCAAATAGAATACAGCAAATCATCAAGAAGATCATACCCCATGACCATGTAGGATTCATCCCAGCAATGAAAGGATGGTTCAGTATTCAAAAATCTATAAATGTAATGAATGCAGTATATGAACAGATTGAAATCTAAAAATCACGGGATAATCTCAATTGATGCAGCAAAAGTTTTTGACAAAGTCCAATGCTCATTCATGATCAAAGTCCTATAGAAAATTGGAATAGAAGACCTCTATTTTAATTTGATAAAAGCCATTTAAGACAACCCAATGTCTAATATAATTCTAAATGGAGAAAAATTGAAATCTTTTACTCTCATATCAGCACAAGAAAAGGATGTCCTCTATCACCCCTCCTATTGAATATAGTTTTAGAGTATTAGCTACAGCCATTAGACAAGCTGAAATAAAAGGAATAAGAATAGGTAAAGAAGAAGTTAAATTATCTCTATTTGCAGATGATATGATACTTTACTTGGAAGATCCAAAAAACTCCACCAAGAAGCTACTAGAATTGATAAACAAATTCCGTAGTATACAAAGTCAATACCCAAAAGTCAAAAGCATTCCTCTACACAGATCGCAAACACACTGAGAGGGAAACTATAGAAAAGATACCTTTTACAATAGCACCATGGAAAATGAAATGCCTTGGAATTCACTTAACCAAATAAGTCAAAGATCTTTTTACTGAAAATTATAGTACCCTAAGAAAAGAGACCACAGAGGATTTCAGAAAATGGCAAGACATTCCCTGCTCCTTGATAGCAATAACCAACATCGTTAAGATGGCCATACTCCCAAAATTGTTGTACAGATTTAATGCAATCCCTATCCAACTGCCACCAACATACCTCACAGACCTAGAGAAATCATTCCTAAAATTTATTTGGAACCACAAAAGACCTAGAATAGCAAAGGCCAGCCTGCCCAACAAAGACAAGGCAGGAGGCATCACAATTCATGACTTGAAATTATACTACAAAGCTACTGTGATAAAATCAACATGGTATTGTCAACAAAATAGACCTGAGGATTAAAGCAAGACATTAGAAGATGCAGAGGCCTCTATGAACACACTCAGCCACCTGATCTTCAACAAAGGGGCCAAACATACTTCATGAAAGAAAGATTGGCTCTTTAACAAATGGTTCTGGGAAAACTGGCTCTCTACATGCTAAAAACTAAAAGTTGACCCAGGTCTATCACCATTCACTAAGCTAAAGTCAAAATGGATTAAAGATCTAAACATTAAAACAGAAACACTCAATCTCCTGGAAGAGAAAGCAGGAGGAACTCTTGAAGACATAGGGGTAGGTAAAGAGTGCATGAACAAATATGTATTCGCACTGGAAGCACTTGAAAGAATTAACAACTGGGACCAAATCTTATTGAAAGTTTTTGTACATCAAAAGAAATTATCAACAAAGTGAAAAGACAACCCAAAAATTTCGACAACATCTTAACTAATAAACACACAAATAAGGGTCTGCTCTCTAGAATTTATAAAGAACTAAATAGCAGTAGAGCCCTCCAATTTAAAGACCCAATCCAGAATGGGCATCTGATATGAATACACCCTTCACAGAGGAAGCAATTAAAGAAACAAATAAATATATAAATAAATGCTCCACATTGCTAGCTCTTCGTGAAATGCAAATTAACACTGTAATACCATCTCTCTCCAGAAAGAATGGCTGTCATAAAGAAATCAACCAACAACAAATGTTGGAGATGATGTGGGGAAAAACAAACGCTTCTTCACTTCTGGTGGGAATGTAGACTGGTGCAACCAACGTGGAAATCAGTGTGGAGACTGCTTAAAAAAATACAACTGGAAATCCCATTCAAGCCAGCTATCCCCCTACTGGGAATTTTCCTGGAGGATCTGAAAATATCATGTCATAGTGATATATGTGTACCTGTTTATAGCACCACAGTTTGTGATAGCCAAATCTTGGAAATAACCAAAATGCCTATCACATGAGGAATGGTTAAAAACATGTGATATTTTTATGCAGTGGAGTATTACTCAGCTATAAAGAATGATACACTTGAAGCATTTACATAAGTGGATGCCACTCGAAGATATACTCATACAGGAAACAAACCAGCCCTACATGTGTAAATATCATATAGTCTCCCTAGTATAAGAAATCAAAAGAAGAAATACAAATAGAAAGATATATCACAACTAAAAAGAAAGCAAGAACTTGAGGATTGAACATTGAGGTGAGTGTAAGGAGAAAAGCTGGGAAGCAGGACAGGAACAAAGTCATACATTTGTACCCACAAATTGGGCAAGATAAAGATCCCGAGAAACATCAGCAGGTTTTAGAAAGTAGCAGTTAAATGGTAGGATTCTTAACCTGACTATCAAAGATGCTGATACCTGTGAAGCAAAGAACTGCACTGAAGATAACAATGTGTAGTACAAGGGTCACACTTGGAATGCCTGCCATTCTGGTCTGCTAAATACATACTTCCTGTCATTATTACCATACAGTCTCCCAAATAAATGCATTTTTTTTGGGGGGGGATGTAATATATGGAAAAAAAGACACAAAGGAAAATGTTGCAGGACTGTTCTGATACAAGGCTGTATATGGTTAGATTGCTAAAGTTATGTGTAATATTATGAGTATTGTACTATTTTTTAAATTTTTTCCCACATATTCTGTAGGGACTTGTAAATCAATACATCAATACTTGATGGAAAATATTTGTTTCACATTATGCTTAAGATGTTTAGACAGATAGTTAGGGTAAATGGAACTGCATATGTTGCAGGATAATAATCAGCTTCTCTTCTGGATGGTTAACAATCTAAGTTTGCAGATCAAAAATTAGAGAAATGGAAGGGCTGCAAGGCCAGCCAATGATTTGGCCCTAGCCTTTCAAGTTCAGTGAAGATTCAGGACATAGGAGAACCTGTACTGCAACATCATGGAACTCAGTTGTGCCTAAAATTTTCTGATCAAGGAGATTACTGAGCCACAGAAAAATGGGCATGATGTTGTATAGTATGCCTAAGGAGAGTCACAAGGAGAGAAAACTTTGTCTCAGGCTTTCACAGAAAACAAACTGGTCAAGCAATGGCTGTGACTCATCCACATGGTTGACACTGACAAAGGATCTACAAAGTGAGGTACAGGGTTACAGGATAAACTCTGAGGGGAATTGACTGACCTTATCAAATAGAAAAGTTGCATTTCTTGATATATTTGTCTTGCTTCATCTCACTCTTAACCATGTAGCAGAAAAGTATATAAACGAACTATGTAAAGTAAACCCATAATAATAAGCTGAGCTGTGAAGGGCTCAAGTCAACAACTTCTGAGGACAACCTACTACTATTGTGGACTGCTGGATTTTGTTGGATTGGTGCACCTAATTCAAGCACGTAAAGCAACTGAATGCCAATAGAATCCCCACTCTGACAGAACTAAACAAAAAAGGGAATGCAAAGGAAAGACCACTCTGTATTTGTATATACAGAACAGTTAGGATAACTGTTCAATATGAACAGTTTCAATATGAAGCTAGTTTCAAAGAAAGGTTTGCATCAATAATGTTTGTACAGGATATCCTGTCTGCTTCTTGTACTATGGATAACCACAAGGAAGACAACAATGTAAAAAGTACTAATTATTAAAACTGTACTATAAATAAGCTTTAAAAAAGATAGCTATACAGCTATATTCTCTTTATTCAATGAATAGAAGGATCTGTTGTAATAGTGTTTTAAATAGAATATCATATCTTCACCTTGCTCAATAAATAACCCCTAAGAAAACAAAATGCAATGTATTAATTATTGAATCTGTTCTAGTAATTTGATTCAAAACTGTCTCATTGCTATTTTTTCTTCAATGAAATTATTGAGAAAAAATAAAACAATGAAATAAATTATATGGTATTAAATACAAACAAACAAAAAACACACTCAGACACTTTGTCTTTGACAAAGTAGCCAGATAGGCTCACTAGTTGAAAGATAGCCTTTTTAATACATATTGCTGAACAAACTATCTTTCCACATGCTAGAGGGTAAAACTATACCCATGCGTATCACAATGCACAAAGCTACAGTCAAAATGGATAAAAGGATTTAAATATTAAAAAGACAAAAATAACAGAGAGTTCTCCTTATATCCATATTAAAAATGAAATAAACCTTGGAGATTTATTTTCTTTGTAATGAAAGAGTAGTCCACTATGTATAAATAGAAAAGTTTCTTTAGTCATTTTTCTTTGATGGACATACAGGCTGCTGTGGTTTAGTTATGAATTGTACATGGAATAAATGTACCACTATGATATGATGATTTCAGATCTTTCAGGAACATACATTGAAGGGGAATACTCGAGCTAAGTGGAGTTTCTGCTTTTAGCATTTTGAAGATTGTCCACACTACTTCCACGGAAGGTTATACTACTAGTTTATGTCCACATCAACAATGTAGAAGGATTCCTCTTTCACCATAACCTCATCAGCATTTTCAGTCTTTGAATTCTTGATCATAGCCATTTTTCTTGAGTAAGTTGGAATCTTGGTGTTAATCTTCATTTCTCTGAGGGCCAGGAATGCAAAATATTTCTTTTGTGTATTCATTTGCTATTTGTATTTATTCTTCTGAGAAATATCTCTTCATGTCAGTTGTGTGTTTTTCAGTCAGGTCTTTCATTTCTAATAGTCCAATTTTCTTCAGTTATTTATTTATTTATTTTTTTGTCTTCAGTTCTTTATACATTCCAGATGCTAGGCATCTGTCCAAGTAGTAGTTGGAAAATTGTTTTTCAGATTCTGCCACTAGTCTTCTGACTCTAGCTATTGTTCCCCTCCTGTGCTGAAGTTTTTTGAGTTGATAGAACCTTAGACCCTTGAGGTTATTTCTTGTGCTATTTGGATTTTATTCAAACAGTCCTCACCTATGCCCACAAATTCAAAAGCTTTTTCTCTTTCATTTGCAATGGGCCTAATATTCTTGTTTTAACTCTTAGACCTTTAATCCCCTGGACTCCAGTTTAGTACAAATGAGATATACAGCTTCAGTGTTTGGAAGATATGTAGTCAGTTTGCCTAGGATTATTTCCAAATATGTTATTTTTCTCTCAGTATATTTTTTGGGCCCCTTTCTCAAAGATCAGGTAGGTAAACATATCTCTGGTTTTTCTGGTCTTTTTTTTTTTTTTTTTCTATTCCATCTATTCATATTTTTTTTTCCTGCAAGCAACATACTGTTTTTATTACTGAAACTTTACAATATAGTTTGAAATCTGTTATTGTGACCTTGTCTGCCTTTGCTCTTTCTGCCTAGGAATGCCTTGGCTATTCTGCTTGTCTTATGGTTCCACGTGAGCGTGAGAATTAGTTTTTCTAGCTCTATAATGAGTATTCTAGATATTTTAATTAAGATTGAGCTGTATCTGCATGTAAATTTTGAGAGTGTATTCATTTGGATATTGGATCAGCCTTCCAGAAACAAGCTATCATTCCATTTTCTGATATCTTCTTCAATCTATTCATTGAGAGTTCTACAGGGCTGGGAAGATGGTTCAGTGGAGTAAGCGCTTCCCTTGCAAGCACAAGGGCCTGAGTTCAATGCCCAGCTCTGAAAAAAAAAAAAAAAAAAAAAAGCAGTGCTGAGAGTTCTACAGTCTTTATGTTGGGATCTTTGACTTTCTTCATAAGTTAATTCCTAATAAATTGAATTTTTTTATAGTACTGTGGATATATTGTTTTGCAAATTTCATTCTCAGTGGGTTCATTACTGGTGTTCAGGAACATTATTGAATTTTGTGTAATTGACTTTATATCCTGCTGGGTTCCTGAATTTGATTATTAATTCTAGAAGTCTTTTTCACTCTTCTATCAAAAGAATGTTGTCAGGGCCAGCCCCACAGCTCGGTGGACTAAAGCCCCTGCGTAGGCAGAGTGCAGAGGCCAGGGTTCAGTCCAGGCAAGCTGTGCCAGCCTTACCACCTGAGGCTCGCTGAGACAGTGGTGGGGACTGGGCATGGTGGCGTGCGCATGTAATCCCAGTGCTTGGGAGACTGAAAATAGAAGAATCACTACAAGTCCAATTTATGTAGTGAGACCCTATATACCATGTAGATGCTCTCCTAAATATAGAAAAAAAATAATCTTGTCACCTACAAATAATAATTTGAGTTTTTCCTCTCCTATATGCATGTTAACCATTTTAATTTTTCTCTATTCTGACTGCTATGGCTAATATTTCAAGTACTACACTGAGCAGTAGTGATAGAACACATCCTTGTTTCAGGCTGTAGAGGGAAAACTTTCAGTTTCTCTTCATTTAATATGATATTAATCACTGGCTTGTCATAAATTGCCTGCATCATAAGGTACTTCCATGCCTACTTGCCTCAAAACTTTGTAATAAGTAAGTGTTGGATTTTATCACAAGTGTTTTCTGCATCTATTAATATCATTTGATTTTTGACCTTGGTTCTGTTTATGAGGTACATTTCATTTATTGATTTGTATATGTGGAAACATAGGCCTACCTCTGGCAAGAAATGTATTTGGTTATAATGTACAATCTTTTTTATGATTCCTTGCATTCCATTTACTAATATCTTATTGAAGGTTTTTGTAGCTATGCTCCTCAAAGAAATTGACCTATAGTTTTCTATTTAAATTGGGCCCCTAAAGCCGGGCGTGGTGGCGCATGCTTGTAATCCCAGCCCTCGGGAGGCTGAGGCAGGAGGATTGTTGTGAGTTCGAGACCAGCCTGAGCTACAAAGTGAGCTTAAAGCCAGCCTGAACTGCATAGCGAGACCCTGTCTCAAAAAGACAAAAAAAATAAAATAAAATAAAATAAAAATAAAAAAATAAAATAAATAAATTGGGCCCCTGTCTGGTTTTGGAATTAAACCAGAGTAATGCTGGCTTCTAGGACTGAGTTTGAAGTCACTCTTTCCTTTTCAGTTTCATTAGAATTTTGATAGGATTGGTCTTATATAATATGACTCCTTGAAAGTATTGTAGAATTCAGCAGTGAAGCCATCAGGTCCTGGACTTTTTGGTTGGTATCTATTTACTACTTCCCCAATTTTATAGCTTCTTATATAACTGTTCATAATTTTCATGTCTTCCTTGCTAAATGCTGTTAACTCATACATGTACAGAAATCTTTTCAATTATTAAGATTTTTCCACTGTGTTAGTATGTAAGTTTCAGTAGTCATTACTAATGATTTCTGGATTTGGAGGCATAGTATGTGATTTATCTCTTTTATTTTTTTCCTTACTGCACTGATGTATTTTCTTCCATTCTTTGGATAACTAAGGTTTTGTAAATTCTTTCAAAGAGCTAGTTCTTTGATTCACCGCTTCATTAAATTATTTTTTGTTTCATTCTAATTGTATTGATTATGCCACTTAAAGCTATGTTGTTGTTGTTTTTTTTAACTTGGATACTTCTCATAATTTGAAGTGCATCATCAGGTTGTCTATTTGAGCTCACTCCATTTTTCTAATGTGAACATTAACTGAGGTCAGCTTCCATCTTAGAACTATTTTCATTGCATCCTGGAGATGTTGTACTGCAATCATTATTGATTTTAAGACTTACAATGGTACCTCAGTTCATGAACTTAATTGGTTTTATGAATTGGGCTATGATGGCTATATTCATGTTTCTTTTGGGAAGATGGCTATGGTTGTGTTTGTCAGATAGTGTTGAGTTTGCAAATAGAAACAAAATTTTGTTGAATGTTTCATTTGAGAATCAAATTGTTTGTGAACAAAAGCACCCATGAACTGAGGTATTACTATGTTTAATTTTTTTGTGATATCTTCTGTGACCCACTGCATGTACAGAAGTATTTTTTGTAGTTAAATATATTGGTTCAGTTTCGATATGCATTCATTACAGGGAATGTATAAGTTATTTAATGTCCAACTGCTTATAAAAATTTATGTGATTTCTTTTATGATTGATTTTTAATTATATGTGCGATGATCTGATAATGTACATTGGGTGAATTTGATCCTTTCATTTATTTAATCAGACTTTATAGTAGGCTACCATAGAAAAGGTTCTTCACACTACTGAGAAGAATGTGTATTCTTCTGTAGTAGCACAGAACACTCTATAGCTATCTATTAAGTCCATATATTTGAAGGTGTGGTCCATTTCTAATATTTCTTTAATTTTTTATTTAGTTGATATATTCATAAAAGGAGTGTATCAAGTTCATCCACTATGATTGTGCAGATATATCTGTATTTGATCTTTTACATATGGCAGTTTTATTTTATGAAATTAGCTGCTCTGAGATTTGTTACATATATTTGATTTTATACGTTCCTGTTGAATTGTTCTGTTAACTAATATATATAATAATGTCCTTTGCCTCTTCTAATTAGTTTTATCTTGAAGTTTGCTTTGTCTAAAAAGAAAATTACAACCTTACTACTGCTGCATGCCTCCTGGTGATAGTCCATGGAGGATTATTTTCCACTCTTTGATTTTTAGCCTAAGCATTTCTCTTTTTGATTAAATGACTTCTTCAATGCAAAGTCCTGTTGCATTCTGCTTTTTCATCAGTTTTGCTAAGCTGTCTTTTAACTGGAGAGTTGCAGCCATTTACACTGAGAGAGATTACTGATAAATAATGACTTAATCCTGTCATGTTATTTTTCTGCTTTTGACTTATTTTTCCACTCTTGTATAACTACTTGCTTGCTTAGTATATTCATTCCATCTAATTTTTTTTTCTTTGTTGACATCATAAGTTTTGTCTAGAATCTTTGTGAATGCTGTTTGGAGTGCTGCTTTGGTGTCCATGTATCTATTAAGATGTTGTCATGAAATGTTCCTCTTTCTCAATCAGCTTGGAAAGACCAAATTTTTAGGATGTATTATTCTGGGCTGACAGACTTTAGGTCTTAAAACTTTAGGCCTTAAAACACTCCACTCCAAGCTCTCCTCTCCTTTGAATTTGTATTGAGAAGTCTGCTGCAATTTAAGTGAGATTACATTTATAAGTTATTTATAAGTTGTTCCCTCCCCGCCCCCTGGCAGTTCTTAAGATTTTGTCTTTTACTTAGAACATCTGGGACTTTGGCTGTGATGTGGCATGGCATATTTCTTTTTTCATTGTCATTATTTTGTATTCCATGAGCTCAGATGCCTGTATGTTGAAATCACTCCTTACTTTGGAAAAAAATTTTGTTATGATTACTGTATTCTGTTCCACTGTAATGTCTTCTAATGTCTCTTTAACCCCAGTTTGGCTTATCTTAGTCAACTTAGCATCGTCTTCTGCTCTTTCATGGATTTTTCATGTTCTTGTTCATTTCAGTGCTTCTTTAGGCAATTCATAATATATTTCTGTTTTGTCCTTGTATTCTGAAACCTTGTCTGAGTGTTGGACATTTGTGCTATTTATGAATTCTATAGAAATTTAAATCACTCTATAACTACTTGCCTTGCTTAGTATAGTCATTCCATCTAATATTTTTCTCTTTGAAACTTCTAACTTCTGCCTCTTTGATCAATTTGTCATTCGTGTTTTGAAACATTTTGCTCAGATCTTCCAGGTTTTCATTTATTTCTCTCATTTCCACATTTATAAGTTTGTATTTTACTTCTTTGCCTTAGGGCTCATGTTCTCTTTAAGCTCACTGACTTTTTTATTTCTTCAGTCATTTAGTGCAGCCTATTTATATGGTGTTTCTTGTCCTCTCTTTTGATTCCCCTTGTGTACACTTTGAGAGCTGTGGACATCTGGAAACATTATGCATGTATGCGTGTATGTACACATATGTAGTATATCAGTAGCAATACAGGTACAGGTACACATGATATAGATACAGATATATGCATGCCTGCTGAGAGCTGAGATGTAATGGAGTGGAGAAAGTTTGTTGTATATGACTATCTCTTACCTCTGTTAGAATCTTTCAGATTCTATCTTCCAGCAATGTGTTCTTGTTCTGAGTTTCTTTGAGTCCTCCTCACCTGCTCCAAGCTCTGCTTTGGGTGCAGACTCTTGGCTCCATTTCAACAGCAAGAGGCAAGAAGAGGATGTGAAATAATTTGCCTGACATAGTACTGTCTTTTCTCTTTTGCTTTGATCTATCCCTCTTACTCCCTTAGCTGCTGGGCAAATCTCACAGTGGTAACCATGTTTCCCCTACAGAGGCATCCTAGTTAGTGTGTTTCTAGAAGTTCTCTGTCTTCAACTCTCTCAGCTCTTTTGTACTCAAATTTCTAACTGGCATTGTTTCAATAGCTCCTCTTTCTAGCCCATTGCCCCTAGCACATACCCCAGGTTTGATTTAGGGATTCTTTTCCCCTGCTTAGGCTAGTGTTCAGACTTGATACCCCAGTAACTCACATCCCTTGGATCTATGTGGAAAGCAAAAAGCACCCATTCTGAGCATAAGTTCAAGCTCTCTCCCCAGGCTGTGTGTGTATGTATGTGCTCCCAGGCTCCCTGTTGGCCATCTAGGCACTACCAGCACACCTACCAATTCTCTGTTCCTCAACTCACACTGTTCATCTTCTCTGGCCAGACTTGCAGACTCCCTTGTTGGCTGTGTGGAATGGTTAGGGTATCATGAGGTTTGGGAAGTTAATGGGGTGGGACTGCCTATCCCCTCCTTTATTCATTGTTACTTATGGTTTTCCTGGGGTCCCAACCACGTTACTCCCAGCTACTCTTTCAGATGCGAGGAAGTATGTGCAAAGACCCTAGTTCAGGAGGCTGGAGCTGGTGATGACTGGGCCATTTCCTCATGTTGTTAGAACTGTTCCAAGAATGACACAGAGAGGGGCAGACTAGCAGCAGTTCTACTTACCCTTTTCAACAACGCATACGTAAGACCTCATTTAGATAATCTTTCAATTGCATTTCTGAGTGTATTTCTCTCTTTGCAGAGCACATATATTTTTCTATGACTCTATCAAATGTAAGTACAAGCTCCTCTAATCAGCCATGTTGCTTCTTCCTTCTCCTTTTTTTAATTCCAAAACTCTCAGAGAAATCTATTGTATTCTTGTTGCCCCACATTGGAAAAATTTCCATAGACAGCTGTTCTATGATGACAGATAACCTCAGAAAACATGATTATTGGAGAATCTCTGTCCTGTCTCTTTACACCCCATTTGGGGCCTGGGAGATGGCTCAGTGGAAGAAGCACTTCCTCGGCAAGTGCAAGGGCCTGAGTTCAATCCCTGGTTGCACCAAACAAACAAACAAACAAACAAACAAACACAAAAGCTCTAGCATCTTTACACCCCATTTCCTCAAGAGGGTAAATGAGGAAGCTGGCCTCTGTCCCAGATTGAGCCTACTGGCTAGAAATGTGCCCAGTGTCCCTGGCAGTGAAAAATAGTGATCTCCACAATGCTATAGTCTAAGGTTTTATTAAGTCAAAGGAAGTGATAATGGTGTCTCTATAACATTTTAAACTACTTAAGCTGTTATACACAAATTTTCAAAGCTAAAAAGATTTTATTTAAGTTCATCCAACAACCAAGAGAATGACAACTTTAAACATCTCAAATCTTACAAATGTAGAGGATAAAGTCTCATAGTTAAGAATTTTCTTGTGGTTGAATTACAACGAAGGAATAATATGAAAGAGGGAACAGGAAGAATGAGAACATTACCAGATTGGAATTACAGATGCTAAAGGGAAGAATAAATATATAATCATAGAAACCTGAGACCTCCTCTGCCATCCTGTTTTTTGTGCCAGCTTGCCAGTCCATTGGCACTTTTCCATGTCCTGAGGGGCTCTCAGTTAATATATGGTCTAGAATTTCCTATCCTAGTTGTCTATCATCTATTATTGGCCTTGTTCACATGCTGGACTGGGAAATAACAATTTGAACATTCAGGAGATACTTTATTTTTCATTCCTAGGTTCAATATGGGGGCCTAACACTTATTACAGAATAATCTATATGTTTTTAAATTAATTTAATAGGAGGTCTCACTTCACAGTCCAGATGTATAATGATTCTTCTTTCTCAGTTTACTGAGTGCTGGGATTGCAAGCACAAGCCATGATGCCCCACCCTGCATGATATACTTGGGTTCAGAACTGGCACAGCGTGCTGTATTGGGGATAAAACTTGGGACCTTGAACTTGCCAGGCAGGTGCTTAGATGGCCAAACTATCTCTCCAGCAACAAATAATCTATATTCTGACATTCTGGGCATTTGAAATTATTTGTTTATGCTTCTGTAATAGTTGACTCTGTCAACTTGAAAAGCTTAGAAGCTTAACTAAATCAGCTCAACCATTCTACACCTTGGGGTTTAAAAGACACATCCTGGGCCAGTTGGTTACTTGGGGAGAATATAAGGGAAATGAAGAAGGACGGGCTTGCTTTTCATCTTTGGAGGAACTCCATTATTTGTCTTCAGCTTGAGCATCATTTCCTGGCTTCTAAAACAGTCTTTGGTTTTGACCTCAGATCTTTCAGTCTTCCAATACAGGTCCATTGGCCTCCTAAAATGGACTTCCATGGGACACTGCGGTGAACTGAGATTATGGACTGAAATCTTCCATCTCTAGCAAATAGAGAGATACTCTTATAGTCAGGGTTTACAAGGGAAACAACTGAATATAGGACACATAATTTATAGGGTTATTTTATAATGTTCACTCCTACAGCCAAATGCAAGAGAGGAGGAAATTTAACTATGCACTAGAGCTCCAAAGAATCCATCTGAAGATCTAGATTCCCAAGGCAGTGTCCTGAAGGAGTGCAGATGGATGCCTAGAACTCTTGACAATTTCTCATGCAAGTCTGTATTGAGGATCTACACTAGGAAAGCCCACAGGTCAGTGGCAGAAGCTAGAAAGTCTGAAGTACTGGTATGAAGGATGTGTGCAAGCAGGATGAAGGCTCTGCATTGGAGCCAGGAAGCAATGCTGAAGGTAAGGATCCAAGCTCTGCTAAAAAGAACCTCAGACATCCTCAGCACTCCCTCTTCCCCTGAGGTCTTTTTCCACACCATTGGCAAGAATCCTCAGGGGAGCCTTCTATAGCCATCACCACTTTGTTTCAGCTCAGCTGGGAGTTAAAACTAGCCACTAATCAATCTGCAACAGATCCTCTATGCACTTGCTCATCCACCTTTGTGGCTGAGCATCTTAAGCCAATCTTGTAATTTCTTTTAATTTACATACCTTGAGCTATAACTATTTTTCTAGTAAAATAATGACTGATGCAACTTCTATGAAATATTTTAAAATATATAATATAATTAAAAATACATGTCCTGAATTTTCTATGACTCTGACTTTGCCTCTGTACCTTCCAGGCCTCTAAATCTGGGAGTAAGGGAGAAGTATGGCTTCCAGGAAACAAGGATTGACAGAGAGCCAGAGCCTCTGGACATCTTGTGCTCATTTTGCTCATCATTGCACAGGCTGCATGAGGGCAAAAATAGTATCAGAGATAATTATGCTCCTCTTGGACAGAAAAATAACTGAAGGTCCTTCTTTCATCATCCACTCAACAAAATTAGGATAAGACAACAAAACTCCAGAGGGTTGTAAGAATCAACTGATGTAGGTATTTAAGCAATGCAATTAACATATAACTAACTCTGCCCAGTGCACATAGTTTGTAGAAGCCAGCTGCATGGTCCCTAGCTGCTCAGTCATGCACTGTGCTAATACTTTTGTTGCATCGGTATGTCCCTTTCACATATGTCATTGCCTTTGATTCTTGTAACATCTCTTGCTGAGCTATAGTACTCTTATTATTGCTCTGGATACACGAGAACTCAACTTCTAAGAGACTTGCTGATTCCTCCAAGGTCACACAGGAATGGAGAGATAGTACAGAGATGGAGCTGAAATCCAACTTTATTTGTCTGGGCTGCTAGACAGGGCCCTCTTATCTCTCACTGCACTTTTGTACTCATCATGTAGCAGAGAAGCATCAGTGGCAAAGAAAAATAGTTCAGTGTTAGGGATGTGGGAAGAGAGGGTGCAGCAAAGGAATATGCAAGGTGATGCTTAGGGGCTGAGACAGGGTGGCATTTCAAGGGAGAGCTACATGGGAAAGGAATGTGGGTGATATGTTCACTGCGTCTGGAATGAAGACCCCATAAGGGCACTCCTAAAGTTATGCAGTATTTTAACATGATTTGCTCTTTTTTAAATTTCATGGTTCATCTTTCTAATGTTCATGTTTTTCCTTATTGTTCTTAGCTCTCAGCAGAAGTCAGTGGAAGGTGGGTACAGATGATGCAAGAATGGAAGGAAAAGGCTGGTGAGTGCAGCTTGTATATCACTCAAAGTGTTCTGTTCAGGGCTGGAAATTGCATCCCATATCACACTCTATTTAACAGATGGACAAGGTGTCAAGAGAGAGTGCCTATGGTGATGAAAGTGGAAAATGACAGAAATTTTTGGATGCTGCATCCAAACAAATAATGGAAGAAATGTGATCATTATCAAAGAGCTGAAAAGCCCTTCACCCCCACTCCCCACCACTGCAGAACAGGATTCATAGTGATACAGAGAAGTAAAACTCCCAATGACCTGGATGAGTTTGTATTCTCTAAAACCGAATAATGAATTTTAGGAACAAACGGAGGTTGAAGATAAAATTTTATTCAAAATAAAAGCTTCTGTCAGAGAGGGACAGAAGGTGCACCTGAGCGGGTTGCCCAGGAAGCTGCCTCTTTCAGGTTATTTTTATAGGGCAAAACCATGTGGGACTAAGGTAGAGAAGAAGGGGGTCTCGCTTAGGCAGATGCGAAGTGGGACAAAACTAAGGTTAACCAATAGAATTACAAACGCCATTGCTCAGATAAAATTGATTAGGCCCAGGACCAAATGGGGAAGCGAGTCACTTAGTAAGCAAGCATGAATATGGGACAGGGTCTCCTCTTGTTGGGGGTTGGTCTAGTGACTCACTTGGGTCTTTCCAAGTGATTGATATCTATTTAGAATATCAATCCCAGGTGCTACTTTTTGGCCTTTAGGTCTGGTTCACAGCAGGAGCATCTGTTCCTCCAATAGCTGTCTTTGTCTTCTGGGTTATCTCCTTCTAGAGCTTGGCTCTGTCTGTCTGTAATGTTTCCAACTAACTCAGCTGCCTACAATAACAGCATTGAGACACTGACAAGTGAACTAACTTTTAAGTTGACACAACAAAGGCATGAATTCGAACTTCTCATTCTATCAGCACAGTTTCTGTGCTAACTCGGGGGTTATAAATGGAAAAGGATTTAATGCACATTTTAGAGCAGAACCATCATTATACAAACACTGAGGCTTCAAGGGCTTGAGTCAGCTGCTGTCACATAGACAGCCAGTTTCATGACCATGATTTGGCATTGCTCATTTGTGGGCTGAGACATTCCCTGACAACACACTACCTATCACTTTTCAACGCTAAAAATATGTGCAGCGTTATCTTGGAGTAACCGGAGGAGCTCTGGTGCACGTGGTGCCGACGGTAAACGACTGCTCTGCTTTGACTGTCAGCTGAGCGTGTGCCTTCAGAGTCAGCTATTTTCTCCTCCCACTTCATAGAAATCTGTGGCACCCAGGTTTGGCCAGTCAGTGTTCTTAGCTCCCATATTTGTACATTCCACTAACTGTGTATCAAAAACACTCCGAAAAATTATGACGTTTATTCTGAATTGGGGCAGATATTCTTTTTGTTGTTGATACCTGAACAGCATGGTGTAACAATTATTTCAATGTCATTTACATTGCATTAAATTTCCTAAGTCATCTAGACGTGATCTGAGGGTTGGGCTGGGTTCACTGCAAACACCATATCATTTCCTAGAAGGCACTTGAGGACTTGAGGGACGACCATGCCCCTCACCATCCTCATTTTCCATACTCCATACATGAGTTCAAAATTTAAGGAACATGTGCAGAGGCTGCCATTGCCTCGTTTCTATATCCTGTCCCCTCGCCCTCTCGTCTGCAGCAGCCAGGAAAAGTGACATCTGGCCTCACTTCCCATTTACCACCTCATGCTCTTTCCTCAGCTGTATGCGAACCCATGAACATCGCTGCTTGGAGGATGTCTCTGCCTGCACCGGCTCATCCTCAGGAGAACTACACTCCTCACCTTAGTGTGCTCCTCAGAAGCCCACTCAGGTTCAGGATTCATCCTCTCAGTTTGCAGAGCAGGCTAAGCACATAATTATTTTGTCCTGCTTAATAAAGGTAAACCAGACCTAGAACCTCAAAAATTTCAATGTTTATTTTCTTTTCCTCTTTTTTAAAATGTATTTTAGTACAGGACCTACAGGGTCTTACTACACAGATTGGACTCATATCGATTCTCCTATTTTCAGCGTTCTAAGTGCTAGGATTACAGGTGCATCACCATGTCCTGTCTCAGCAGGCCCCAGGGTGCAGGGCTAGCACAATATACCAGGGATCGAACCCTGGTCCCCTGAGCCTGCCTAAGAAGGCACTTTAGTCTGCTGAGAAATCTAGTCAGCTCTCTTTTCCTTTTTTTAAAAATTATTTATTTGGTACAGAGTCATTCTACACAGATTAACTCATAGTGGTCCTCCTGTCTCAGCCTCCCCAGCTCCGGGATTACAGTCCTGTGCCACTACACTTGATTTTGGGGCCAGCATAGCATGCACAGGGGTCCCAGGACTGGCACCACATGAGATAGTTGGTATTGAACTCTGGTCCCTTCACCTGCCAGGCAGGCACTTAGGCCACTGAGCTATCTCTCCATTGATTTTCTAAAGGTTTACCATGTTTTTGTGTGAATTTAGTACAGGGTCTACAGGGTCTCATTACATAGATTAGACTCATAGTGATTCTCCTGTTTTCAGCCTCCCAAGTGCTGGGATTACAGGCATGCACCGTATGCCCAGTCTCAATTGCCATCTCAGCTTGCTCCATGGGCAGGGCTGGCAAGTGATGCCATGGATTGAACGTCAACCACTACACAGTGCCAAAGCAGGCGCTTTAGTGTGCTGAGCTATCTGGCCAGCCCTCTTACCATGCTTTGGAGTACATACTATTTTTATTACCACTTTAGAGGTGAGATAAAGACTTAGAGGTTTAATGATGCAATTTAAAGTCACAGACTATGATAGATCCAGATTGACCAAATTCCAATTATTCTCCTAAGGAAGATACTACACTACTTTTCTTTCTGCACTTTTTTGGTGTGGTTTTGGCCTTATGAACGTTTCTCTAATCTCCCTAAATTAATTAATATAGGCTGTATCATAGCAAAATCACTGGTGAACCAACAAATTCCAGTGGTTAAGCATACTGAAAATTTATTACTCTGACATAAAATTTCATGTGAGCATGTCAGCCTTTCTATCTTTTAGTCATACCATCTGGAATGGGTGCCTTTCAAGGTACCTCAAAAAGACAGCTGGGATACCAGAGGCTGCAACAATTGCTCCTATCCTCTTAGAAGAACTGCACAATGCATGCATCACAGCTTACAGAAACTTAGGAAATCTTACCATCTTTATAGCTCTCGCCAGGGTCACCAGACAACAACACAATATATCTCAAAGCAAATGGAAGGGGTATATTTTGTTAAATATCATATAAACACAATCACCTTTTTGAATAATATTTTTGATCTTTCCATCACTATAGCAACAACATACTATAAGATACAGATAAAACTATCCTATGAGGCACTGGACAAATCTTTCGGTGACTCTATATTGGGCTTCTTTGGATGCTCATTTCTTACTGTGATTACTTCAGTTTTGTGATGTACATCTGAAATGAACTCAAGCAATTTGATTCTGGGACTCCAATACCAACTGGGACACAGAAATCTGTGAGCACCCATGTCCACTATATACCGAAATTAAAAAGATTCCGTGAATCTTCCTAAGCAATTTGGGAAGGATTTAGAACTTAGAAACTAATATCAACCTAAATGCAATATAATCACAAAATCCCACTAAGAAGTTCCAGGTTAGATTATGGAGCCACAGAGGAATGTGATTGATGATCTATAGTGTGCCTAGGGAGAGTCACAAGGAGAGAAAACTTTCAGGTTTTCACAGAGAACAATCTGATCAAACAATGGCCTTGACTCATCCACATGGCTGACACAAACAAAGGATCTGCAGAGTGAGGTACAGGGTTACAAGATAAACCCTGAGGGGACTTGACAAACATCTTCAGATACAAAAGTTACATTTTTTGTTATATGGGTCTTTCTTTATCTTAGTCTTAACCATCCAACAGAAAATGAGGTATATAAAATAAGGCCATAATAATAATCTGAGCTGTAAATGGCTCTAGTTAATAACTTCTTCGGATAACCCACTATTATTGTGGACTGCTGAACTGTGTTGGATTGGTTTCCTGAATTCAAACACCTATAATAATTGAGTGACAATAGAATACCCATCTTTGACAGGACTAAACAACACAAAAGGGAGATACAAAGGAAGAACCATTCTGTGTTTGTATAAACAGTACAGTTAGGATAAATATACAGTACTTTTGCATAATTCCGTGAGAAGCAAGATTTGCACTAATCGTGCTTGTACAGGATATCCTGTCTGTTTCCTGTGCTATGGATAACCACTAGGAAGATAACAATGTGAAAAGTATTAATTATTGAAACTGTACTATAATTCAGCTTTAAAAAGGATAGGTATGCAGCTACATTGTCTTAATTCATTGATTAGAGGCATCTACTCTAATAGTGTTTGTGTATATAGAATACTATATGTGCACCTTGTACAACAAAAAGCCACTATGAAAACAATGTGCAATGTATTAATTGTTGAATCTGTCTGACTAATTTGATTTGAAACTCTCATTGCTATTTGTTCTTCAACAAAATAAAAAAGAAAAAGTTCCAGATTATATTTCTTTTCAAATAGTCCTCCCATTTAGTAAGAAAATGATATAAAAAACCCCAGCAAATTTATCTTACCAGAGTATAAGTGAAAAGGGAGAGATGGTACTACTCTGAAAATTGTTTGCCCATATCTATTATGACATTTCTATTGGAATATATAGCTCAGACCATTTATTTATTTATTTATTTATTTATTTATTTATTTATTTATTTATTTTTGTACAAGGTTTCACTATGCAGCCCATATCCATAGTGATACTCATGCTTTCTGCCTCCCTAATGCTGGGATTACAGGTGCATGCTATCATGCCCTGACTCCATTCCTGGCTCAGTGCACTGGAAGGCAGGGCTGGTGTGGCATGCGGAACCAGGGATCAAACCCTGGTCCCTGTGCTTACCTAAGTGCTTAATCCACTGAGCTATACTGCAGGGCCCTTATTTATTTATTTTTATATAGGGTCTTACTATGCAGTTCAGATTCATAGTTATCCTTCTGTCTCAGCATCCCTAGTGCTGGGATTCTAGGCATGAACCCCCAAGCCTGGTTCAAGGGGGAAAACAGCATATATTACTGGATAATGAACTTAGAACATTGCACTTGCCAGATAGGTGTTTATGCCACCAAGCTATCTCCCCAACTTAACCCTGACACTTTAAAGTGCTTTCTTATAGTAATGACAGCTCTGTTTATAGAACAGTAGACATGTCAGTGGGTGGTAGGTATGTGTGTGAATAGGTAGGTGTACATCTATACAATTTCCATTTCTGCTGTTAACATTGACAAGCTAAGAATATTATATAACAAAGTAACTAAAGTACAAGAGGTAAGTTATTCCTTCAAAGATAGCTGAGAATTGGTGTCCTAATCCTGAATGGAATAACTTCAAATGGAGGATGTGTCACCAGATTTCAACACACACACACACACACACACACAAACACACACACTCACACACACACACACACACACACACACATCTTGCTGTGCTGTCTGAATCAGCCAGCATAGCATTAAATTAAGCAAAGAGAGGGGGAGGACAAGAGTTTGAGGTTTTTTCTCCTTTCAGCTGAGCCCTGACCAGGAGTAGCTGCTCACTAAGGATAACACAGCATGTTCCCCTGCCCTTGTGCTTTCACTCCACCAGCAAATTCGGTCCTTTATTCATGCATGGGCTTGTTTATTCAGTTGTGTATTAATTCCACTTTCTTTCCTTTCATTATTGGCTTTGCCTCTTATTCTTCTTTTTGTTCTCTCCTCCTTAGTCAAACCTCCACACCCAGGTGCACTGAAAGCCTGTTGTTTCTCAACTCTCAGAGTAATGCAGACTCCGGCCCACACCATTACACCCAATACTGCAATTTCTGAGACCACCATGAGACAAAGCCAGCTGAGAATAAAACACTTGAAACCATTTCCTCATCAAGAGACTGGTTTTATTTTGACTGAAACCTTGAACATGGGAAACTAGGCTTCAGTTCCAATTCTGGTTCTACCAGTTCTCATTGTGTGATCTTGTTTAAGTTTAGTCCAAGATCATCACTTACACAAGGAGAGAAATGATGATGTCTAAACCCATAGTTCAAAAGGTCCTACAGGATCCTGTAGAAACATGTAGGAAACATGAGAAAGTAAATGTCATTCCCTCCCAGGGTACTAGGGACACAGCAAAGGAGAAAACTTAGATGTTCCAAGGTCTTACTAAGCATCTGTAGGGAGAAAAGAAGCAGGAAATAGAAAGGAAAATTGTCAAGAGTAGCTGTAGAAAAACAACAACAACAACAACAACAAAAAAAAAAAAAAAACAGAGTAGCTGTAGAATGATTAGGATTCTCATGAAATACAGGGAAGAAATGATCTTTTCCTTCTATCCAGTTCATATTCATTAAATGAGGTCCTTGTAACCACAAACAGATTGTCAAGGGAAAAACACCTAAGAGTATTTATGTTTTCCATGACACGGAGCTTCCATTGGGAAATGATCAAGAAATACAGTTAAACTTCAGGGTTTTTATGGCAAGATTGACAAAAAAAAATGAAGATTTATGGCAAAATATGATTGTGGTGGTAGGAGCTGAGGGCCATAAGCAGGACTGGAGGTCAGGCAGATTCATGTTTTCACACTCCTCCTGATGCCCCTTAACCTAGAGAGAAAAATCTCCCTTTCCTCTAGGGATAAGAAGCACATCTATCCAATGAGAGTCTTATGACCTAAACTAAGAGACAAGAGCAGCAAAACTCAAGGATACAGTCTTGAAGATGTCATTCCTCAAACTTCTTCAGGTTAAAACCTTTCTTTTACCAGGGTGCCAAATTCTGTAATAATTTCTTGTGAAACAGAGTGATACCTAGTACATCTCTATCCTTAAATCTCATTGGAAAGCCAGGTCTCTCTATGTATCCTAAAAACCAACAAGCTTAGAGAGAGAGAGAGAGAGAAAGCTTTTAAATCTCTTCCAGAAAATAGAAGTTTGACTCAGTCCTTCTTGTTCTCTCTGTTTATTGCATGAAGAAGACCTACCAACAGTCTTGAATATATCTGGCTGAGTATATTCTGTTTTAGGAATTTCTCACCAAAGTCACTTTCATCTAAACTGTGAAGTTTTCAAAGAATGCTTTCATTACAGAATGGGCCTGAGGTCTTGAAGACTCCATACTCGTCATTCTTAGGCATTAAATTCTATGTGTAACAGCAAATCTGAGCTAGGATGTTCTTAAAACTGTCCTGCCACTGGAAAAAGTGACTTTCCCAGGTTCACCATCATAGTGTCCTGACAATCCTCTTGAGCTCTGACCCTCAAGAGATCCCTTCTCTTGCTGGAAAAAATCCCATTAGTCCATTACAACATCAATGTTCAGAGTACAAACAAGTATTTCTTTCCATGGGCTCTTCAATGCCCTGCCAACCCCAATCGATAGCTATTTGTGCAGCTTCCTATACTAAAAATAAAACATCCATTATTTCTTCCTTTGTAAAGCACCATGACTAAAGTTATCAGCATTCAAGGGAGCTTCCCTAATAAATGTCTTAAAAATAAAATAAAAGTTGTACTCTGTACAACTGAATCTAAGCATGACAGCACCTTCAAATCTCCAAACAAGCAAAAAAATATACAGATTCTCTTTCATTTGAATGTTTTAATACTAATATTTCAGGACTAAATTTAAGTCCCTAAGATTCCTAAGAAGCATGGCCCAGAAGACTTAAAGGGTCTCATATCTGCCTGGGCATCCTTGAGTCCCTGAGCTGTGCTCCAAATCAAACTTTGAAAAACTCAGGGTCACTAAACTCAAAATGGTAACATCATTTACTACCAATGTCACATTGGTAGATGTTTCTCACAAGGCTCACAGACTATGGTGCTTTAAATTGCCTATTTTTTTTCAAAGAAATAGAGCCCTCTAGAAGAGGTGCTAAACTCAGTTTCCTATGGCACCAAAATAAGATAGGCTGGAGGGGTCTGGGGAGAGCGCAGCAGCTGAACAGAACTAACAAGGCATGGAGAAGTGTGTGACCTTCTCTGAGAAGTGTGTTTGACCTCCCCCAGGGTGGATGCATCTGTCCCTGCACTCTGCACAGCTGCATGCCAGTGACAGTGCTGAGCCCTCTGCCTTCTGGAGAGTCCCCTCAGTCTTGAATCACCGCTGACGCTCCACTGTCCTGGGAAAGCAAATGCCTACGGGCATTTTTTCTGCCGTAGCTGAATTCAGAGTGCTCCTGGCAGTTAGTGGATGAAGGACAGAGAAACTAGAAAATACTTTCAAATGCACAGGACAGTCTCCAGCAATAATTATTTGCCTACACATCCAAAAGTATCAAGATTGAGAAAACTAGCTTTAAAGGGAAGATGTTGCAAAGGAGATGTGGGGAAAGAGGCTATGATACTCTTGTTTTCTTTATAAAAGATTTAATAAGATTTCTGCTAGAGATTTGTTCATGCTGTTCTGCCAAATGTTTCTTTCATACAAATCTGTCTTTCCCTCAAGATCCAGTCTCCATCTCTGTGGGGTGCTGGTTAGGGAAAACCACTTGCATCTTAATGAGGGGGTGGCAGGAAGGCGGTGACAGAATGAGGCTGAAGTCCCACAGGCCCCATAGGCAAGGAGGCATCAGTGGCCTGAAGACCTTCCACTAAGCCCCAGATCTAAAGGTTACAGCACCTCCCACTGACCCCACCTTGGGTCTAGGCCTCTAGCACATGAATGTGGGGAGCACTTGTGTGTCCCGCAGCACAGGCAAAGGCTTTCCCTGAGCTCCTATGATCTAAAGGTGGATCCTCCAAAAGGAATTCAGTTTTCATGAATCCCTTGCCCAAGAATTTTAATCACCTATGGAAGATCAACTCAAATCATAGAAGATTTCTTTTTTTAAATATTAATTTTATTGAGAAAGAAATAGCATTGAGACAGTTTCAAAACAGGTTAGTAGAATAGATACAACATTTAATACATTGCATATTGTTGTCTTCATAGTAGTTATTCATAGTATAAGATGTAGATGTGATATCTCATCTAAACACTATTAGCACATATCTGTCTTCTATTGAACTAAGAGAAAGGAGCTGTATATCTATCCTATCTATTTTGCATATACAAATATATTTTTCACTAAAAAATAGTCCTTCATTTATATCCCCCTTTTTTCATTTTGTTTTGTCAGAGATGGTGTTCCATTGCCATTCAAATATTGTAGGTGTGTGAATTCAGCAAAGTAATCCAATATAGTACATAAGAGTTCTGGGTTATCCATAGGACTGCCAATGTTAGAAGTTGTTGACCTTAGCCATTTACAACTCAACATATTAACGTCTTTACTTTTTATACCTCATTCTTATACTTTTCTGCTGGATGATTAAGACCAAGTTAAAAGAAGACCTATATAACAAAAAATGTAACTTCTGTATCTGACAAGGTCAGTCAAATCCCCTAAGGACTTACCCTGAAACCATGTACAGCTGTTTGTAGATCCTTTGTTACTGTCAGCCATGTGGATGAGTCATGGCCATTGCTTGACTAATTTGCTCTCAGAGAATGCCTGAGATAGTGTTTTCTCTACAGGTGACTCTCCTTAGGCACATTGTCCATCATCAATCACTTTCCTCTGTGGCCCCATAGTCTCCTTGATCAGAAAATTTGGGACACCACTCTTTTATATACTGAGTCCTCAAGCACCTTGAAGGGCCAAAATGTTGGCTATCTTTGTAACCTTCTTTTTCCATTGGAGAAGATTTTTGACTATAAGGCCACACACAGATTTTCTCCTATTGTGAAGTCTGTTCCAAACATCTTCTGTACACCTTTTATAACTTAAGCCATATTTCATCTGCCAAAAAATATTCACCCTATATTTCCTCTGTTTGCCTTCCCATAACTTACCATTACCAATATGAGAAGTGCTCCTTGTGTCCTTCACCATGCCTCACCATGCTTATAACATCTACAGTCATCTGAGCCTGTTCTTATATGCTAGGGATTCAGTTACAAAGTATCATAGGTAGGCTGGCTCAAACAGAAATTTATTGTATCACAATTCTAGAGGCTGGGAATTCCAGGTCAAGGAGTTGGTGAGGTTGGTTTCCTTTGAAATGTAGAGGAGGATCCATTCTAACCCCTACTCCTATTTTCTGGTAGTTTTCTTGCATATTTTGTTCTCTTTGACTTGTAGATGCAGTACCTTGAACTCTGCTTTCAGGTATAGGCTCATTGGATCAGGGCCAAACTGAGTGATTTTGGCCTCACTAATCACATTTGCAAGGAGTTTATTTAGCAGCAAGGTCACACTCTGAAGTACTGTGTGTTAGGATTTCAGTGTATGAGTTTGACAGCAAACACAACCCAACTCACAGCAGATGGCTACTCTGAATATTACAGTTTTGTAATTATAATAAAGAGCAGTAAGTCGGACATCAGGGAAGACATGACAGTGAAGGGGACCCTCAGGGAGTGCCTGAAGATTCTGCGCATCAGGACAACTGGTCCATGCCACTTCTCTAAACTCTAGTCCACTTTCTGACTTCTCTATAGACATAATTAGCACCTCTAACAACTGAAATCTGTATTCCATTTCCATCTGCACCTCTAAGATTGCTTGACCTTCAACAGTTCTCATTTTTTTCTATATGTCTCAGATTTCTAATAAAATGTCTAATTTTTATCTACCTATAAATTATTTTCAGAATCTACTCTTTTCAATCTCTGTGATGATACTACAGATTGTCCCTACTAATGATGGTATATTTTATTTTATTTTAATGTAACAATGATAGAAAGCACTATGCTTTGAGTAGAAACTGTTCTTGAGATTTGAATTTTAACCCTTTCCTGGGTGAGCTCCTGTGGTAGGACGCTCTCTTGCAGTGCTTTCTCTGAGCAGTGAGCAGCAGCTCCCGGCAGCCACATGCTCACAAGAGGAAATCACACATACTGTATAGTGTCTAGCTGGGGAAGCTGTGATACTTGGTAGGTTAGGTGTATCGAGTGCATCTTCCATTTATGATGCATGCAGCAGGATATGCCCCAGTGTGAAGGAAGAGTGCTGGTGTTTCACTCTTTGTTACTTTCATCTCTGGAGAGGTTGACTGTGATAGCTCTTGACTATCATTCCTGCTCCACATTTCCTTCCCACCCTGAGCAATCCTCAAATTAGCCACCAAAGTGATATCATTAGAGAAACAGCATAGTTGAATAGAGGAGGAGCCTTGTTCAGAGCTACTCTGAGAAATTTAACTAAAAACAGAACTGATACTTCTGGGAACAAGATTGAAGGCCATGGGGTGCAGAGTAAATGGAACAGCTAACCCCTCCCCTGTGACCTGTGAGGAACTAAACAAATTCATACCAGGAGACTGTGCAGCCTGGGGCTCTACCCCCTCAGGAGGCAGCAGCAGAAAGGCGCCCTAGAGCACTCCCATCTCATATTGCAATGCTTCATACAATGGGTCAACGGGAGAAGCTTAAAGTTTCACTAAGTATCTCCCCAGGGAACAATGTCCCCATTCTGTAAACATCCTGACTGGGGGTGAGTGAAGGGCAGGGAGATGGTGTGCTTGCTGCACTGGCCTTGGAGGGAGGGATGGTTGCTTGTGATATAAGGGAGGAAAGCAACCTTGTTCCTTCCTCCTTTTGGTCCTGCTGCCTTTGCTCTCTGCTGCCACCTAGAAGTGTTGCCCCTGTGCCGTGCTACTCTGCCTTGGAGCCAGCAGAGGATGGACTGAAGCCTCCACAAACTGTGAGAAAAACAAACCTTTCCTCCTTTAATTTTGAGTGTTACGCAGGTGGAAGTGGTGAGAAACCTTGTAATGCAATGAGTGGAAGTTAGCACACTCCCCTGAGGAGTGGACTAAGAATTGGGCCGAGCAGCTTGAGATGGCAACAACAGAAGCAGAAGAACATACAGCATCCCACTCTGCAACAAATGACCTGAGAGGACAGAGACTCTTCAGTGGAAGAGGAATGCAGAATGCTTAGCCAGTAGGAGCCAATAGTGCATGGAACAGTGAACAACACCATGGCTCTGTCCAAAGGCAACACAGCAATGGGAAGAGAGATGCTGACAGCAAAAGGATAAGGGAACAGCCCAACTGGGGACATTCAGAAAGTATTGGATTGAGGCCAGAGAGATAGTTCAGCGGCCTATGCACTTGCCTGGTAAGCTCAAGGACCCAGGTTTGATCCCTGGAATCACATGCCATGCTGGTACCAGAACACCAAGCTTGCCAGTTCTGAAACTGAACATGGTGGCACATACCTCTAATCCCAGTGCTCTGAAGCCAGAGCACTATGAGTCTGAGCAGTGTAGTGAGACACTGTACTAAATAAATAAATAAATTGGTCCCTGGCTTGCCATGCCAGCCCTGCTCCCAGGGTGTGCTGAGACAGTAATTGAGACTGGGAATGGTGGCACACACCTGTAATCCCAGCACTTGGGACGCTGAAAATAGGAGGATCAGTGTAAGTCCAACATGTGTAGTGAGACCCTGTAGATCTTGTACTAAATATATAAATAATATTAATCATAATAATAATAAAATTTAAAAATAAAAACAAATTTACAAAAGGAAAGAACTGGAGGAAGACTCACACCACAGACCCTCATGCCAAGGCACCAAGATCAGCTTCAAATTTGGCACAAACTCTCCCAAAGGACTGGCAATGTCATCCACCAGCTTGGAGCTCTTGATGAACAGCAGAGGAACCGTGTTTATTTTGTTATTCTATTTTCTTTTATTCTTTCTTTGCTTCCCTTTGTTTTATTTTGCTGCTTTTTTATCTTTTAACTATATCTTTATTCAACACTATTCATCTATTTTTTTCTCCTTTCCTCAATTTATCTCCCTAGACTTGGTCTTACGTTCATGAATGGCCTTTCTAATTTTTCCACTTCAAAAATCCCTTGCTGATTCCTTCACTCTTTCACTCCTGCCCTCTTCTCAGATTCACAAAGCTTATGTGATCATGTTTTCTTCTCCAAACTTGGTTCTAATTTATTTCTCTTCAGTTATCTGTTTTATCCCCTATCCCTCTTAAAGTTCCCTACCACAGAGTAAAGAAACTGCACCAAGAAGAACCACTAGGTTGGGAATATAGCTCCGTGGAATAAGTGGCTGCCTAGCAAGTGCAAGGTCCCAAGTTCAAACCCTGGTACAGAAGAAGGAGAAGGAGGAGGAGGAGAAGGAGGAAGGGGAGGAGGAGGAGGAAAAGGAGGAGGAAGGGGAAGACGATGAGGAGGAGAGAAGAACATATTTCCCAGCAAAGAAAGCCTCAGGTCCTGATGGATTTATGGGTGAATTGTACAAAAAATTTGAATTCTTTTCATTTATTTCCTTCAAGTGTTATTTACTAGCAAGCTAAAAGTTACTATAATGTTGTAAGGTCAGAAAAATGTTAAACACTAGATTGTTGTGTTCTGGGGCTGTCATAGCAGAATATTATATCCTATATGGCTTCAACAACATAAAGTTTTACAGTGTAGAAGTGTCAGTATAACTGGTTTCTCTTGAGCCCTCATTCCTTGGATTGCAGTTGGTTACCTTCTCTCTGTGCTCACATATGCTCTCTTCTACGTGTGAGTGTGGTCCTCTTATGACAAGGACATTAGTTTTAGGTGTTAGGGTCTCACTCTTGTGACCTCACTAATGTTAATTACTTCTTTTAAGTCCCATCTCCAGATAAACTCAAACCAAGTGTTAAAGTGCATACATCGAAATTTGAGAAAAGAGTACAATTTAGTCCATGAAATTCACATTTGTCATACTTGAATTGAAAAAATTTTATTCCTTCATTGACATCACCTACATCACTGTCACCACTAAGGGGATAGGGAGAGGAGGGAAGACGGTGCCACTGTTACTTGGCTTGTTTAGGTAGCTAGAAAGAAACTCTGTAATTTGAATCATAGAAGAAGCATAAAAGGTAAGTAGGGTAAAGGAAACTTAAGATATGTATTTGGAAAATCCACTTGTTTCATAGAATGTTTATATAAAATGTAAATGGCTGGCAGGGGGAATATTGTGATGGAAAAGCAGATGGTTTTGTGACTCTGAAACCCAGGATGTGGGCTTGAGAGATAGCTCAGTAGAGTAAGCACTTGCTTACAAAATAGTTACAAACATACAGAGCAAACTGGTCAGGCATTGGCTGTGACTCATGTGCATGGATGACACGAAGAATCTACAGAGTAAGGTACAAGATTACAAGATAAACTCTAAGGGGACTTCACTGAACTCATCAAAAACAAAAGCTACATCTTTTGGCATATAGGTCTTGATCTATCTTGGTCTTAACCATCTAGCAGAAAAATATAAAAATGAGGTATATAACGTGGGGCCATAATAATCAGGTGAGCTGTAAATGGCTGTAGTCAACAACTTCTTCAGATAATGCACTATTTATGTGGAATGCTGGACTGTGTTGGATTGTGTAGTTGAGTTTAGGCACTTAAATTGGTTTAATGACAATGGAGTATTCATCTTTGACAGGTCTAGACAATAAAAAAGGGGGGGATACAAAGGAAGAATCATGATGTGTGTATAAACAGTACAGTTAGGATAAGTATATCATGCTTCTGCATAAATCTATGAGAAGCAAGATTTTCACTAATAGTGGTTGGACAAGATATTATGTTGGCTTCTAGTACTATGGACAGACACTTGGGAGATAACAAGGTAGAGGGTGTTAATTGTCGAATCTGTGATGCAAATCAGCTGTAGAGAAGTAAGATAGGTATATAGCTGCACTCTCTTCATTCACTGATTAGAGGCATCTGCTATAATAATGCCTGTAAGTATAATATCATGTATGTACCTTATACGACACCGAAACATTATGAAATCATTATGTAATGTATTGATTTGTTGAATCTGTCCTGTTAATTTGTCTTGAAAGTGTCTCATTGCTATTTGTCCTTCAATAAAAATAAAAAAAAGCAAAATAGCTACAAAACTTTTTATACACATACAATATTTTTTCATGTACAAAGATGTACAAATAAGCCTTAGAGGTGATATAAATACAGTATGTCTGATATATAGTGATAGTTTCATGGGCTTCCATGTATCCATGTTAAAATATTGAATTGTATTGACTAAATGTTTTACAAATTTTTGTATATAAATTACATAACAAAGTATTCTCAGAAAATACTCTGAGAAGAAAGATGGTAAATTATAAACTCAATGAAATATTGATAATTTATTTCACTAATATGTACTTCCTGTGCTCTTCTTTGTACAGATCTAGGAACTCTAAATATAGAGAAAAGTGTCATAAGACTCAGTAAGGAAATAAGTATTTAAGACAAAAGAAATGAACACCTTTCCAACATTATGAGGCAGAACTTGACTTATCATCCAAACATTAGTACATGGGTAATATGTACGGAGCCTGAATATTTAGGCACTGTATTTAATTCTTATGAAATATACTAAGTCTAATTGATTCTCCCTTGACACATACCCTAATTCCATCCAGCTCCACAGCAAGTGTCTAATGAGTCAGCACCTGTAGTTGGAGCCCCAGCCATGGCCAGGGATTCCTGTAGGTCAGATCTGGTCACTATGCACACTCAGTTTGAACTCACTTCCTGTTTAAGAGATCTGATTGAAGCCTGCTTCATCCCCTGCAGTGATTTGCAGTAGACATGAAGCAAAACTCAAGCTCCTTACATACCTTCTAAAGTGCTTTATTGCCTGAGACAGCCTCTTCCATGCACCTTCATTCTGTCTGCCCTGCTCACTGGACCCCATTGCACCGGATCAAGTTCAGCTCCATGATCATGCTAAGATCTTTCTTTCTTCAGGTATTTAGCTTACTGTTCCCTTGCCCAGAGTTGAATCTTTCATCCTCCATTTGTTTCTGACCTGATCAACTTCTTTTCAGTCTTCCTGATCCACTTCCAAAGCCCTTCTGTTTGAGAACAGTCCCCTCAACAGACTCACCAAGTCAGTCCTCTCAGTAACTCCTCAAAACAGCACCATGTTTACTTCCTTAAGAGTATTTATCCAAATCTTTAATATTTTTATATGTGCATTTAGTTCCTTGCTTTTCTTCTCCTTCACTGGAGTATAAACTCCAAGATAGGAAGGCCTTCTTCATCATTGACATTTTAGCTTTAAACTAAGTGCCTTTCGTGGAACAAATATTCTGTAACTATGCAGAAAGTAAGGCCCTGCTAGTAGAATCCAAATACAGCAATCATAAAATGTATATTATATATGCTAGAATAAGTTCTTGCATGGAAAGTTAAAGGTCCTGAGTTCAATCCCTGGTACCACCAAAAATTAAGTAAATAAATAAATAAATAAATAAATAAATAAAATCAATTCTGAGGGTGCAAAACCTCCAAATTCTTTTCCTTCATGTATCATCTGTCAAGATTCTTATGAGAATTCATTATAAGTTCCCATTATTTTACTTAACTTAATCACTCAAAAATTCAAGATATCTGAGCAGATTTGGTAAATATTCAAGAAAACTTCCTGAATGTGGTACAGGGTCTCACTATACAGCTCGGACTCATAGTGATCCTCCTGTTTTCAGCATCCTCAGCGCTGGGAATACAGGCATGAATCACCACACACAGTCTCAGTGGTGGGCTCAGCATGCCTAGCAGTGGGACCAGAACAACATGTGGTGCTGGGAATTGAATCCTGGTCCCTGTGCTCACCTAAGAAGGTGATCAGTCCACTGAGCTATCTTGCCAGCTCTTTTCTTTCATCTCTTGATCTCCTTCCCAACTGAAAACTTTATGTAAAATAACTTTTATTAGAATGTATTTCATTATACTTGAAGTACACAGCCTTTTAATATATGAGATTATAATATGAAGCAATCTATAAAAAATGAAACCATCATTAGGTTGATATTTATAAGGCAATGAATCCTCTATTATATTGTATTTTCAAAGATCTGGCTGCCTCATGACACTGTGTGAGAGCAGGCACAATAGACCCTGGTAGCAGAACCCAAATGCAGCAATCAGATCATGGAGTATTTCGTACTTCTGCTTATTGCTCCTCCACTTGGCTCTCACTAAGGTTTCAGTCTAGGAGATCAGAATTGTTCCTACCTTGGGAAGACCCATCCTAAAGCAAAGATACCCCTGCTTGATCCAATTCCATTGATGGATCCCATTAACTCGTTTTTTTCTAGGTTTTGCTATACTATTTCTAGAATGTTCTCAACCTGAGATTGAAAATGTGTCTTTGCCTGAGGCATGTCTTTGTCATAGGTTGAACTTTTATCTGTCTTTCTTCCTCCCTTCCCACATCCGGACCTAAAATTACTCTTACATCTAGACACACACACACACACACACACACACACACACACACACACACACACACATGAGTCTTAGAAGGATTCAACTTCCTAGGATTCAGCTTCCTACTTGTTATTTTCATTTTCATTTTTATGAGCAGCTAGGACCTATAAACTCAGATAAACAGTAGGTAAACATGCCAGGGTCTTGCTACAGAGCTCCAACTCATAGTGATGCTTCTGTCCCCAACAGTGGGATTGCAGTGTGTGCCACCACACCTGGATTCAGGACCAGCGCACAGAGCCCAGGGACCATGAAGAAATTCATTTCAATAACATAGACATGCTACAGCAACTTTCTAAAACTTACATTCTTCCTTAGAAGATTCTGATTGATGAACAAATGTCTTCATTATGATCTCCACAGTCAACAGTTAACAACATAAGTTTGCAGATCAAAACATTAGAAAAAAAAAAAAAAGGCCGCAAGGACAGCCAATAATTTGACCCTAGCCCTCCTAGGTCAGTGAGAATTCAGGACATAAGAGAACCTGTACCATAACATCCTGTAACTCAGTGGTGTCCCAAATTTTCTGATCAAGGAGATTATGGGCCTACAGAGCAAAGTAATCAGTGATGTAGAGTGTGCCTAAGGGAGGCACATGGAGAGAAAATATTTTTTCAGGTTTTCATAGGTAGTAAATTGGTCAAGCAATGGCAGTGATTCTTACACATGGCTGACACTGACAAAGGATCTACCACGTGTGGCACAGGGTTCCAGAATAAGTCCTGAGAGGCCTTGACTGACCTTGGCAGATACAAAAGCTACATTTTTTGTTATATAGGTCTTGTTTTATCTTAGTCTTAACCATCCAGCAGAAAAGTATGAGCACGAGGTATAAAAAGTAGAGCCTTATTAATAGTCTGAGCTGTAAAAGGCTCAAATCAACAATTTCTGACACTGCCAGTCTTACAGATAACCCACTATTATTATGGACTGCTGGACTGTATTGGATTATTTTGCTGAATTCACATACCTACAATATTTGAATGCAATAGAATACTCATCTGTGACAAAACAAAACAAAATGGGGATATAATTGAAGGAATATTTTCTAGTGAAGAAAACAATATATATGTATTTTCAAAATAGGATAGATATACAGCTACTTTGTTTCAATAAGAAGAAAAATTTGTACTAGTGTTTAGACAAGAAATCATGTCTGCATCTTATACTGTGTACAACCACTATGAAGACAACAATACACAATGTATTAATTATTGTAACTGTACTACTAACCTGTTTTTGGAACTCTTGTTGCTATTTCTTTCTCATTAAAATTAATTAAAATAATAATAATCTGAACAATTGATCCCAAGACATGCTGTAGTGATTGGTTGAGAAGATGAGGCCTAAGAGGGTACTGAGGAGAACACATGCTGTCCAGGATTGTGGGCTCAATGTAGCACTCAGCTCTCACGCAAGATGGTGTACAGAAAGGACTATAAAGGAGGTAAAAGCATTAAGGAAGTAATCACATGACAACTGATTGTATTTGTTGTACAAATATATTTTGAAATAATTATTTCCCCATCATTTAAAACTTTAAAGTGGCTAATAAATCGCTATGGGTTACATAGGAAATATTTCAAGATAACTTGCATATTAATGGAGTAGCAAGTGACATTTAAAACTCAAGAAACATAAAGATAGTCTGAGACATATTTTATTTTTGTCCTCATCAACCTAAGAAAATACTTTTATTGAAGAAATGAAATTCACAAATGAAAATACAAATATAAATTTAAATTTGATTTGCATTTTCTCTCTGTACCACAGTTCGTTAGAATTTTATAAAGCATTGAATTGAATATGATTTTATTTTATTTTTTGGTCCTAGGAATAGAACAAAAAAAGCTTGCACTTGCTAGGCATGTAGTATTCCACCGAGGTACATACATGGCCACAAACTGAACATGAGAACAGATAGTCAAAAGCACTTCAACTTCACTAACAAAATATCACCCGTAAATGCACATATGACTAAAGGAAATACGAACATCACCCTTATCAGCTGTAACATTAACTACTGAATATCTTAGTAATCTAAAACATTATCAGTATAAAGTGCCCAGCTAGCTCAGTCGGTAGAGCATGAGACTCTTAAAACATTATCAGTATAGTACCCCAGAATTATGATGACATACTGATAATACTCCAGTGTTTGGATCATCAATTCAAATACTTTTGTTCACTTTCTGGGAGAATAATTTGATTTTTAAAAGGAAGTAAATAATTCCACAGGAGGTAATGGTATTTATTTTGTTTTTCTGATATCCCTGAATACCTAAGTTCTCAGGAAAAGTGGTTTGAAATTATTATGGAAAGTGCAAAATCTTCAGTCATTTTCAAAATTTAAAGTACTAGAATTTAATTTAATTTAATTTACTAGTTGAATGTTTGCCTACTCCTGAACTTACCTTAAGATTTAACTGCCGTGACTGGACAGGAAGAGATTAGTTGTGTAAGAGGTGGGACCACAGAGCTTCCCTCCCATAGGTGGGGCTCATGTCTTAATGAAAAGTACTGGTTTTCACGAGCCACCAAGCCTTTCCCTTCCTCCTCCTGCCCTGGGTAATTCTGCTGAAATGCCCTTGCCAGATGCTGATATCTGGATTTCTCCTCAGCCTCTAGTACCTTGAGAAAATTTATCTCTGCTTATTAGGAAAGCCAGTCTCAGGTGGTCTGTTACAGCAGCACAGAAGGAACAAAGGGAAGTGTGCTCCCTACTCATTTATCCACATTTACTTACTGAGGTGAGGCTGATTATTTCTAAGGAACATTGTAAGTCATAAATGGTTCTTCTATTTCTACCTCATTTTTCATGTTGTGCATGTAGCATGTGAATAGACATGGATCACAATGCCTTTTAGAAGATGTTGCATTTTAAAATTATATGTATTTGCCATTTGTATTTCTTCATCTGAGAAATATGTATTCAACAAAAAAATATGTCACTAAGAAACCTTTTTCTCCTCAAGTAAGAACTCAGTTACTTGAAAATGTTAGAGTAAAACAACACTAAAACTCCCATCAGTAATTACCTACCATTTCCTCCAACATTTCTAGATCATTCTAAAAATCAGTCTTTTAAAACACATGTGACAAAATTAAATTACATGGTATTATATAAAGATACCTCCCACTCAATATATTTTCTTGCTGTATTTTGGCATATGATACCACAGAAACACTTCTACTTTATAGTCTAAGCTGCACAATATACTATCTGGAAACTAACCTCGTATTCTATGTTTCCCCAGAACATGGACAGAATGGCAGAAGGGAAAAATATGCTGCAGAAATAAACATATATAGAAGAAGCCTTGGTCAAACAACTAAAAGCAAGAGAGACTTTATCTGTGTGACATGTGTTGTAAATTCTGCAAAGTGAAACTGAAGCAAGGAGATTGAACCAAGCTGCCCTCATGACACAATCACTGGATTGTTGAGAGTTTTAGTCAATATGCTAAATATTGGGGGCATTGCTCAAATGAGCCTCTGTTGACTGACGACATGAGAGACACTTGCGGCTTTTGCTGCCTCACAGTGCACTGCACTATTTGTCTCATTAAGCAAGAATACATCAGAGCAGAGAATTTAACCAGCTGGAAGAAGAGCACTGCTGAAGCAGACTGGTGATTTGAAAACCATCTTACAAAATTGAGATTTCTTTTGCCAAACATAAAACTTATTTTTAAAGCCCAAAATATAAACCATTCTGAAACATGAATAATGATGAGAAACAGATGTACTATTGATGCTAAATTAAACTGATTAGAACCCAACAGGAGATAAATGATGGAGAGAAAATTCTGGAAATCACACCTTCCATAATTGCTTGATACATTCTTGAGGGGTGCATTTCACTGATTTGATTTAAGAGGGAAACAAAGAGTTACTATGAAATAAGCCATTGTCCCAGAGTTTGTGAGTGGTGAACCAGAGTTCTGAGCTTCTCATCTGAATCTTCTCTTCATGTATGTCTTATTTTTATTTCATTTTGCAGAATATACAGATAGTAGGCTGGTGAGATAGCTCACTAGAATAAGTACTTGCCTGGCAAGGGCAAGAGCCTGAGTTCAATCCCTGGTTCCAAAAAAATAACAACAAAAAAGAATATACAGATAGTGAAATACATAAATGATAGGCAGATGGCCTATGCATCCTTACATAAATCAAAGTTCAATTTATAGCAAAAAAGAATAAAAACGCATGCAATGTGCTGCTATTCAGTCTCCTGTACTTCAAAATATATTTCTTTATTTTTAATATTACTACTACAGATGCTATTCAATTTATACTTCAACAAACAGATTGTGAAAACACTAGTCCATTCACTCAAGCAACTGAGTATCATAGCTGATCTACATAATGCAGGGGCTAAGAGCTTGCCCTTCTGATGCTACAGTGCTATAGCTCATTGCTCAGCAAAGAATCAGACCAAAATTTTAAGTATGGTCTTGTAATGTTTTTTAATGTACAGTACAATAATGTTTTCATTGGAAAGGAATTATCAAAACCATAAAGGAAAAATTCATACTTGAACACCACCACCCAACTTACGCCTTGCACCACCACCCTGACTGTGATTTCTGCGTATAGCATGGTTGATTAGAACAATGAAACAAACATAGATTTAATTTCTCTGCAGGTCAAACTATCTAAGTTCCTCAATTAAAGGAGCTAAAGGGCCAGCCAAATAACTCAGGGGAATAAAGCACCTGCTTAGGCAGAGCACAGAGGCCAGGGTTGGATCCCTGGGGTGTGGCGCCTTCCCCACCCCCGAGGTGCACTGCTATATGGGATTGAGACTGGGCGTGGTGGCGCGTGTCTGTAATATCAGCACTTGGGAGCTGAAGGCAGGAGAATCACTGTGAGTCTGATCCACATAGCGAGACCTTAGAGACCATGTGCTAAGTACAAAAAAGAAAAAGAGCTTCTATCTTTCAAATACTAAATGCAAGGAAATGGTGATAGAATGGTATATTTAATCTTAGAAGGCTATTATAAATAAGTGCTATAATTATGATGACAACTGCTAACTTTGCATAGGAAGCATTCATCAAGTATAGCTAACAAGAACATCTCAGGCCCATGAATGCCGTGGTTCATTTTTATTGTTATGTTGCTTAATTGTGTTGCTTTTAAATATGACAGTAGTTAACACCAGGTTAGCAGTCAAGCATTTGCTGAGTTAATATTACTAACTGTAATTGATTATGTGTATGATTTGCGGGGTCTGGAGCCTGAATAATTTAAATGGAGGTCAGAGGATATTAGTGCTCAAAATGTTTTTTTGAAAAGATTTAGCAATATAAATTGCTTAAAATAAATAATTATTTAGATTTTAATTACACAGCTAGTGATACAAGAACATATTACATTGACACATATCTTTGAATGTCTGTTTGGTATTATCAGAAAGTGCAGGCAGATTAAGCATCCAGTACTAGCTTTTGCTCATCATGAATATAGAAAATGAAATATTGAAACAAAAGTTGAATTATTAACAAAAAGTAAATATATTGCTGAATAGAAGTCCTGGAAAAAAAAATGGTGTTATAACATACTATATCTAAATCAGCAGAAAACAGAGCTCCTGGAATTCACATGGAGTGATTTGCACAAAGCCTGGGGTTTCTGTAACATAGGGAGATGCATAAGCAAACCAGGCCACTTATTTAATTTCATTTTTGAAATTTACAAAGGGAGCTTTAAATGTTATGTAAATATAAAATACAATTAATATTACATTGGACACTGAGTTAGGCGATGAGATAAATTCATTCTAAAGAGTCACAAAATCATAGAATCTCAATCAATGATCTTCAAATCATGCAGTGACTACTGATTCTTGAAATTTCATAACTTTCCAGCATGTTGATCATTCAACCTTTGACCAAAAAACAAAGTGGAATGGAATGCAAGGACAATGTAAGGTAGAAAGCTTTAAGTTTATATCAGTAAAATGACATATTCTTAATTTATGTCAGGTCTGTATTGTATAGTTGTGTTCTCACTGCGTAGCACAAAGCTGTCATTTTCACAAGAAATTTTCTGAGAACAATTTTGTCTGAGAACAAAAGCCAAAGAATCAAATGATCATCCATAGAAAAATGGTTCGTCCTATGAAGTATCTGTAAGGTTATAGAAGTGAATCTATAAAGGTACAAATTGGTAAAAAAAAATTAAAAAAATAAATAATAGCAACAACAAAAAAAAGAATCTTGGAAATATACTTTCGAACTTTTGCTAGTAACAAAAATCACTGATTTCCACATTAGAAAGCTATATTAGACTCCTCAATTGAGCCTTCTTTAGGGGAGATTTTTCTAAAGACAGACAATTTAGTGACTACGTGAAAGCAACATAGGAGAAGTATCATATTTTGAGGACTGCCTATTAAAATTCATTAACAAATTTCTTGTAAAAACACTAATAAACCACAGGCATGGCAGCAGCTCAGGAAGCACCTGGGACTCAGCAACCAGATCGTCTGCAGGAGCCCAGGTGCCTGGCCTCTCCCCCACACCATGAGACCAGGCCACGGGCGGATAACTACCACACAGCGGGACGTGGGCTGTCATGATAGACAGGTGGGCAAAGGACTGTATGAGAGCGGGCAGGTGGGAAGCTGGGATGACTAGCGTTGTGTTGAGGGACAGAGACACAGGGAATAGAAAGTGGTGGGTGGAATAAGCCTTTCTTTTATTAATAGAATTTCATTTTATTTTATCTGTTTGTATATTTCTTTTCATTTTTCTTTTATTCTTTTCTTTTTTCTCTTTTGCTTGCTCTAATCCCATCTCTCAAACCCAGAGATCAAGTTCAGAGAGTTTCTGGAATGCCCTGTATTATTGTTTTTAACCCTATTCTAGGTTTCCCAAACCGTCCAAGACCATCCTTTGACCTACAGGTTTGATTCCATTTCCTCCATAGTTATCTTCACCTTACACAGCATCTTCTCTAAATCTCCCCACTACAAGGTAAATCCATTCTATCAAGAGGAAACTCTTTGCACACAACCCTCGAATGTAGGCTCAGTTCTGTTATATAACTGTCAACTTTCTTCCTCTGGTCTAAAGTTCAAAATCAGTAGTCACCATAGTTTGACAATTTCTAAATTGTGCTTGATGCTTTCCTAATTGCTAATTGTACTACTTTCATATGCATTGCAATCAGTTGTTCTCCCTAATGAAACAATACTGGTAAGCTCAGCAACAATATCCTCAGCTCTACTATAGGCCAGTGTTGTGGTCAAGTGTGTCAGGGAAGGGAATTTACAGAGCACACATAATTTATAGGATTATTTTAAAACAGTTACCTAAAGAGTAAAATGCATCAGTTTAGCAGGAGGCCTAGAGCCCACAGCGGTGTCACATGCAAGGCTGTATCAAGAATCTGCATTGGGAAGGCTCAAATGTCAGTGGTGGAAGCTAGACAGTCCATACTCCTGGAACACAGGGTCTGTGCCATCAGGTAGAGGGATCTGCACTGGAGCTGGGAAGGGATGCTGAGAGTAAGCACCAGAGATCCCTTGAAAAGAACCACAGCCATGGCCAGGTACGACGAGATGCTGGTCTCCTCTGACAATTTCCTATCAGAAAAACTTATAGGACAAACTTCTGTAGGAGAATCAACAACCCCACCTCTTTCTCTCCTGTTCCCTTTTTTATGTTGTTAGCACTGATCCTCATATGGGCCTTGCACACCAGCGCCACTCGGATTCAGCTCAGCTGGGTGGTACATCTTGCCCAGTAGTTGTTAGTCCGGTGCAGTCAGCATCTGCCAGCGCACTGCAATCTTCCTGCCATACCTGGCAGTACACTCGCTTCCATTCAAGTGCATTTCTGCTTTTTCTTCCACTGGTTAATCTTAGAGACTTTTCTGATGTTCAATTTCTTTCTTTTTTTTTAAATGTATTTAGTACAGGGTGTACAGGGTCTCACTATGTAGATCGAACTCATAGCGATTCCCCCGTTTTTCAGCCTAGCAAGCACTGGGATTATACATGCATACCACCAGGCCCAGTCTCAGTCGCAGATCCACTGGGCCCAGCGGGTGGGGCCAGTCCTCCACCTGGGAGATCGCACCCTGGTCCCTGCGTCTGCCTAAGCAGGCCCTTTAGTCGGCTGAACTATCTGGCAGGCCCTGACATCCAATTTCTTTACTTCAGGTTTGTCATCTAAGAATTGTTAAAATGAGTTTAATTCATTCTCACTCTTCCACCTAAGCAGTGTGTCTCCCCTTATCATGAGATGTGTATCAAGGGACATACTTGCTCAGATGACCCGTAAGCTGTAGAAACTGGCTGCAGAAGAAATTACTACACAGGAGCTGACAACAAGACGAGAAAAATGAACCAACAAAGAACCTTTCTGCTTATTTGTTTTCTTATCTTCTAGTTTGGAAATCTGCTTTAAATGTTATGCTTGAAAAATAGAAACAAGAGTTCTCAAAGTTATCTGGCTCTAAGAATAGTTTCAGGAATAAAACACTGGAATCATTTTACTCTAATTAACAACTGAGCCTCCTAGCGGCACGATGCTTATAATGTATTATACTACTAAAAACAAGTTGATCTGTACTGCTCAGCAAGGGCCTCTATTGAAAAGTAGTGATTACGTATGAGATGGTTGGGGGCATAAGAGAATAGAGATTAAGCATTTCAACAACAACAAAAAAAAAAATTAGAAAGACAAAACACTTCTATGGATTTAAAATTCATATTCCTCCCAAAGCCCTTGGAATACTTCAATGACATTACAGATTTTTTATTTAGAGTCCATGAAATGAAAAAAAGAAACTCATTTTAATGCTCTCTGTGCTACATGCATGAAAGGTAATGCTGCCATGACATTGTTTGCTTCAAATGAGGGTCAAGAGTGTCTGTCCTAGCATTGCTATAGAATGACACACAGTGCTCTTGGCTGATCCTGGTGTGTAGAGTGCAGAGCCAGTTCAATTTAGCGGAATTGTCAGTTTGTAAACAAAACTTGGAATTGCACTAAAACTCTCTAAAAGTCAAATGCTGACTTCTAATGTTTTCAGAACTTAAGAATGGCTCTGAAAAGACACCTTCATTTGCCATCTTAGTCAATAAATCAAATCTATTGTACTTCTTATATTTAAAATTGTTATTTTATTGACATCAAATGAATTTCAGTAAATGCTGCATAGAGAATCCAGGGCCTTTTCCATGAACACCATCTTTAGCCATAGCCTTTTACTTTCCTTTCCATTCTTTTCCCTACCAAGACTATGGAGAGATAAAAGTAAAGAAAGTATAGAAGATGAGATAAAGCTCAAGAGAAAAGAAATGGAATGAAATGGAATAGAATGCAACAGAACAAAATGGGGACCCCAAAGACTATCCTAAGAAGACACAGAATAAGCCAAGACTTTAATAGGAGGGATCATGGCTAAGAAATTCTTAGAGCTTTTATAAATCATGAATTTTTAGATCCAGACATCAGAAATATATGTATTGAAGGAAGGATACAATAAATAGCTATAGAAATATCTTCCTTATGCATATTTATAAAGTCATCCATATATCACTACATGCATGGCATAAATTCTGTATTTCATATTGTATTATATATTCAAAAAAGAACAGATCAAACCAGAGAATTTCAACAGTATAATCTCTGAAAGGGAGAGAGACCAGCAAAAAAAGAAGTGTAATACAGAATCATAAGGACTTAGTAAAGATATCTTATGAACATGAAAATTAAAAGTGTTTTTGGACAGGATATTATGTCAGCTTCTAGTACTATGGACAACCACTAGGAAAACAACAAGCTAGAAAGTATTAATTATTGAATCTTTGATGTAATTCAGGTATAAAAAATAAGATATGCAAACAGCTACACTCTATTTACTGATAAAAGATATACGGTATAATAGTGTCTGTAAGTATAATATCATGTATGCACTTTCTATGTTACCAAAACATTATGAAAACAGTTTTCAACGTATTAATTTATCAAATCCATCTTGTCAAGGTATCGTAAAACAGTCTCATTGATATTTGTACTTCAATAAAACAAAAATAAAAAAAAAATAAATGGGAAAAAAATTAAAAAAAAAGATTTGTACTAGTAATGTTTAGACAAAGTATCATATCTGCCCATTGTACACTGAATAACTACTGCGAGGACAACAATGTACAATTAAATATTGTAACTGTCCTGCAAAAAAAAAAAAAGAAAAGAAAATTAAAAGTGTTTGCCCTGTAACCCTTAGGAAGCAGAACTTCCTAAGGATATACTAAGGAAGAGGAATTTAAAACCCAGCAAGAAAACTGAGTTTGCAGAGAGAATATCAGTGAAATTTGTAAACCTACATTGGCATTAAAAACATAAAAAAGAGTCATAAATCATTGGATTTTAAGAACCATAATGAAATTAAAATGCTGGATGATATTGATCTATAAATCAAGAGGAAACTGAAGTTTATATGACTGCAAAGACCCAAGTTTGATTCCTGGTACTAGAATTCCCAGCATTCCCATGCTGTTCCAGCCCTGGAACCATGAGCTCCTTGTGAACGCCACCAAAACTGGACATGGTGGTGCACACCTACAATCCCTGCACTGGGAAGGCTGAGACGGGAGGAGCACTACAAGTATAAGCTGCGTAACACGACCCTGTGTCAAATAAATGAATAAATATTTTTTAAAAAAATAAATTTTTTATCGTTGATTTTTACATGGCTTTGAGAGACAGTAGTGATATTAATTAGCTCATGCACCTTAAGTTATGTATACTTTTAAATTTAGTGTGAAGAAAACAAAAAAATAAAGAATATTTTTAAAGCAATATTGGAAATTATAGAATTAAAAATAATTTAAGAGGAACAGTTAAGCAAATTGGAGAAAACTGGACAAGGACAAAATAGTATGAACAATGTAAACCCAAGTATTTTAGTTAAAAAGTACAGTTATGCCTCTTACCTTGGACAGAACAGAAAATGTTGATCATTTTATATTACTAGTGACAGTGTTAAATGTTACATATTTTGGTGGAAACATTTGGCATTTTGACCACATTTCTTATGTAATTTCATGGAAAGACCATAAAGCATAAGAGGATGAATACCTTACATAATTAATGATTGCTTTTTGAAAAGAAGGTATTTTATTGTGATTATTTATTAACATTAAGTTTCTTTATGATGTTTCCATACATAAATATAACATTCTCTATTCTCAACAATCTATAGTAACACAATTATGATATGACCTTTTGCTAGAAAAAACTGCAAACATTTGATGACTATAAAATTGATATGGCAATTATAATCCAAGTGTATGACTTCATTATATATAATTATAGCGATGATATAAATACTTTTACAAGAAGGTCTAAACAATTTGAAATACATTGCTTATGCAAGATCATGTAACTATGGGTGGCTTTACTGTATTTTCTTCCAAATCTTTGCTATATAATTTAAATTTAATAAAGGAAAAAGAGATTAATTGTTTGGAAAGTCAGCTCAGTCTGATACACTTAAGAATGTGATGCGTATCTGAAAACATACAAATCCCTTGAGGGCTTGCTGCTCTCCGTCCTCCTGGCCTCCCACAGATGCTTTCCCCTCTGCAATACCCCTCTGCCTGGCTGTTTCCCTTGGAGCCAGGTAACGATGTACTAAAACTTCAGAAAACTGTGAGTCAAATTGAAATTCTCCTCCTTTTGTGTTGGGCATTTTGTCCCACGATGAGGAACTCACTAAGAAACAAAAAACCCTGTAATCTATAGCCTCGGGTTAGACAAACCCACATACCTTTTGCCTCACTGCATTTTCCATTGTCTCTATCCTGAGAAGCTCATTGATAACCAGACCTGCACTCTCTTCCAAATCTTCTAAACTAAACACTGAACTCTTATTATCACTGTATCTTGGGAGAGAATACCTCTCCTGAGGCTTGCGTTGTTACTGAAGTTGCGCAGAAGACTGTTGAGAACTCTCACATCCAACTCCTGGACTTCTATCTCCTGTTCCTTTCACATTGTGATGCAGCGACACCCAGTGGCAGCCCACGTGGATATTGACTGACACCATTTCACACCTAAGGTAGAGAACTGATAGAACTGAAAGAAATTTTAAAGATGACGCTACCCACTGTCCTCTGGAGAAAGCTGAGCTCTAGGCAGCAGTGCTCAATTTGTACTTAGAAATTTACTAATAAAATTAAGAAAGGAAATTGAAGATTTTGGAATTTAGGCCCAGCAAGTAAAATAATATCCTCAATCAGACTAGCACAGTGGCTGGCGTAGTCATGGTAACATTGCTTTTTCTACTAAATAATTCCAACACAACTCATTTTCCAGAGTTCGTATAATTTTGACTGTGCCTTACGGCCATCGAGAAAAATAAAAGCAGACTTTTTCTTGAGAAAGGTAATAATTACAGAAAAGAGTCTGAGTTCAATCCCCAGTTCTGTAATAGAAAACAAAAAAATTGGGATGCATTAATATACATGTACCAATGAATCACAATGAATATAATCCTGGTTATGCAAAAATACATACAAAAACAACAATGAAAAAGAATATAATCATTATTTTGAAAATAATGAATAAAAAATAGAAAACATTGCCTGTACATGCACTGCATAAATTATGCTCTGCCAGAGACTTCAGCACATTATAAATCATTCAGTTTTTCATCCACATTCTTATGAGTTGTGTATTATAGCTTTGTTTTCCTTTAAGTAATACATATAGATTTAGGAATATTGTAAGCTGCATTGGTAGTTATGGTTAGACTCATGATTCAGTGTATTCTAAATTTGGGGACAACAAATACATTAACTGTTAGCATTGAATATAAGAGAATGTAGTTTTTACTAATTTTGCCATAAGACATCCTTTTAAGCTGCATCTATCACTTAACATTGACCTGATTTTTCTCATCTTGTCTATCCTCATGTCACAATAAAGTTGTTATAGACAGCTGTGTAAGAGAATTGTATTGAAGAGGTTGACTATTTTTAATTAAAAACCAAAATAAAGTGAATAGAGAAGGAATATGAGATAAAAGAAAGGGGGAGGAAGAAAAATAGGAACATTTAAAGTTGTGGGAAAAGAGATACTGGACTTGAGTTTACTCTGATTTCAGGCACTGCAGCCTACTTCCCAGGAGGTGGTGGTAGAGTGAGTAGATCTCTAGCATACTTGGGTGTTTACAAAGGCTGTCTTGGTCCTCCTCCTCCCTTAATAATCATAATCATAGTTGTAACAGAATTCATCACAGCTACAGGGAACTAAGCAATGGTTGAGTAGTTCTCAATAATGCTTGCTTTAAAATAAATTATACTTTTAGCCATATTTTGAGAAAAAGTATTTCTGTGAAGAGGCATGAGTAAGGCAGCATGAATGGAAATGCAATTTGCAATGCTTTTCTTATCAATTTTTCATGATTGATAATTGTTCATTTATTTTTTCTAGTATTCATATATATGAGGTGTTTCCCAGGGCAACTTAGTAAACTGTAAAAGCAATTGTAGAAATTCTGGACTCCATATAACAAATGCAATATCAAGATACTTCCAGGCACTTATCTCTCTATATTCTCTGCATAAATAATAAAATGTTAAGCTAATTAAAAATTTTAAACTTATTTTAAACTATAATTAATGATGCATTGATTAGGATATCTCTAAATACTCAACCAAATAATTCATTGTCATACACATCAAAGAAAAAAGCTAAAAACTGGACACCCAATAGCCAGAAATTTATTTCTGTTGCAATGCTTCTAGAAAACTATGATCAATAATTTGAGTTTTTATGTTTAAGAGAAACATTGAATAAAATGCTGTGAGTTGGAAAAGATAAGTGAAATGGAGTGAAAGAAGAACAAGAGCAATGGAAAATAGTTCACAGTGTCTCAATGCAACCTCTCCAGGATTTTCACTTCTAGCCAAAATACAAGAATTCGAACCAACAGATGCTGCACTTTTGACCTGGAGAGAATTCTAGAAATGTGAATCACTACAGAAAACCTCCTGCTATTTCGATGAAATAGTACCCACCATTTCAATGAAAAAAAAAAAAATGTTGGGAGCATGAAGGAAGAGCCATGCAAATAAACACTTCTGAACTTTCAGTGAACTGTGAACAAAATACAAATTTGAGTAAGTGAAATATATTTTAATGCTAGATTTTTGCCTGATTTGTGAAGAAAACCCTGTAGCATCTCCACCATGGGAAACGAGGAAAATCATTTTAAGCAAAGCTGCTTACTCAGGAGACCATGGCAACCGTGAGCTAAGATCGTCTAAGCTCAAGGAGCGGCCGTTGAGAGTGGGAGATCATTCACTATTGAGGTCCTTCATTGGATCAACGCACTCATTCTGTCCCAGATTCCCTTCACTAAGAAAATAAACTAGCTAACATTGCCAAAATGCAGGGCACCTAAGGCTACGTGTGAAGGGTATTGCAGCGCCATTTCCACATTTATGTGTGAGATTGGAAGAAAGCTCTAATTACAATTGAAACATATACACACAACTGTATAATTATGTTACCGCACAATGAGTAGATACAGTCTAGGCTCTTGTATGCAACAAGCAAAGAATTATGAATTGTATAGCTGGTGAAAAGTGGCAATTGGCTGCCTTTATCAAATATCATGATAGGTGGTATTCAAGGGAAGTCTACACTAACAAAAGGTAAGGCACAGAGAGAAAGATGGGGATGGGGTAACGGAAAACCAAAATCATTGCTTGTGGGTTACAGTACATAGAAACAGCAACACCTGCAGCATTGATAAATGAGGCTTTCAGAATTAAAAGGATGCGCACCTCAGCCCAGGTGTCTCCTCTGAAGGTTGAAGTCTGCTTGACAGGAGTAATTAACAGGGCATGCATGCTTTGTCTGGATGGTTTTTCTAGATGCCCCCCCCAAAGACTAATGCAGTCATAGGTGGGGCTTTCTAAGAAGTGGCTGAATCTCAAAGGTGGGGTGCAGGCTAACAGTATCTGATTACTAAATCAAACTTTGGACTGGTTTGTCACTGTGCTAATCCAAACAACCTAGATAGAGCATAGAAGGAGGCAGATAGAGGCTCCTAAGGCTTCTTTTTTGCTTTCTCCTGCCATGAACTTTGCTCTTCTCTGCTGTGCCATGCTGCCTTGGAGCCAGCTGGTCATGGGCTGAAACACCTACAGACTGTGAACCAAATAAACTTTTTCTTTCTTATTTTTTGCATCAGGTATTTTGACTCAGGGATGAAAAAAGTAAGTAAGTCATTGTCCCAGAATTCACTCTGATCTTAATTACCTGCAAGACATGTAGTGCATATCGATGAACCCTTAATAAGGTAGGAGTGGGGTGAAGGAGATGAAGGTCAGGCCAGGAGCTCCAAGAAGCACTTGCTCTTTCCCAGAGCAGCAGAGAACTTCTGGGCTTGTATTAGTTTACTTTCTACCTTCTCAAGACAATGGAAGGAGGCACGGATTTAGGGGGCAG
>PVKA01005753.1:65527-88519 GCA_004027165.1 Ctenomys sociabilis
AAGAAAGAAAGAAAGAAAGAAAGAAAGAAAGAAAGAAAGAAAGAAAGAAAGAAAGAAAGAAGGAAGGAAGGAAGGAAAAAAAGTGAGAGAAGGAAAGAAGAAAGAAAAGAATATAAGGAGAAACACACATGCTATAAATCTATATATACTGATAAAGTCTTAAGTAAACATACATAATTATACTAACTTTTTTTTCATCTCAGAGAACTTTTTTATTTAGTGGTCACATTTTAGTTATCTTTAAGTGTGTGTGTGTGTGTGTGTGTGTGTGTGTGTGTGTGTGTGTGTGAACCTAAATTGCACTGTCTTAGGCTAGGTACCTGAACATATCCATTAGCACTAAAACTCTTATACAGACACACTGAAATACATGACTGATAAGCAAATAATCCCAGGCTCCAAGGTTCTATCCTCACTGCTTTTGTCTCTCTTATGTTATGTCATCACCTTTTACTTTATTTTGATTTGTGCAAAACATCAGCGGCCTGGAGCTTCATGCATAGTTATGTTCTCTACTCTGAGTGCCTGGGACTCAGGCCCTCCAGGTCAAATCTATGAACTCTGTAATAGATACTTTTCATCTTTACATGTTTTTGGGCCATTTTGTGAATCCATGGAAGTGGAAGGAAATGTATAATCTCAAATTAATGAATATGATATTTAGCACATAAAGTTAAACTGAAGTGCAAAAAGTCATCGTTATTCAGCTTTGTATTTAGTCAGATCTTCCTCTCTCCTTCAATAGCACATGAATATCTAATGACATCAACAAATGCACACAGGCAATAGTTCCCAGTATTCTCATTATTTCATACCTATGCCAAGAAATATCCTTGTATTTTTTCCTCAGTATGACAACAATGAAAGAGTAAATATTCAATCAGTTGCATTTTTTCATTTTACTTTATGAATTGACATTTTCATGTGTAACATTTGAAATATGCAGAAAATAACTAGGACGAGAAGCAAAATGAACAGCCTCTAATTCTTCATCAGGTTCTGTGAAATGAATTATTCTATCATTGAAATCTCAAGATACCTTTTCCAATTTGCATTCTGTTTCTCAGGATACTGAATTATGTTGTTTCTCCTTTCAAGCGTTTGTACTATTGTTAAGCTTGCCTGTACTCATAGGTAATATACAGCACTTTTTGTATTTAGTACAGGGCCTACAGTGTCTCACTATGTAGACTGGACTCATAGTGATCCTCCCGTTTGCAGCCTCCCAAGTTCTGGGACTGCAGGTGCACACCACCATGCCTGGTCTTATACAGAATTATGTTTTAAGCTTTAAGAACACTTGCGTGAATAGTGCCTTAATCCTTGTATGCTGCATTTTACTTTCTTTTACTGAATATGTTTTGAGAAGTATCTGTTAATTTATGTAGCGATGGTATGCTTGGCTGTACTGTTACAGGGTACTCTGCTATATGATTATATGATTACTACGTAATTATGTAGGCCTAGCCTTTTGTTTATGAATCCTAACCTGTGCATTAGCCAGCTTCCTCAGCACTGATACACGACACCTAATACCCACAGCTTAAGGGGGAAGAGATTTAATTTGGCTCAGATCTTCAGTTATCAGGGATTCTGGGCATGGTCTACATGTTCCAAGGCAAAAACATTAGGCCAGGATGGCAAGAAGAGGTCAAGGTGCATCTTGGTTCATGTCACCCAGGAGGCAGAGTGGGAAAACAGAACCAGAGAGGCAGGGGCAGGTCTTTTGATAGCTTGCAGTCAACTATTGGTATGAGTATAATAATTCATTTTTGAGGACAAAGGCTTAATCACTTAATAAAGGCCCTATCTGATTCCCTGTCTTAATATCTCAAAATTCAAATTAAATTTAATGTGAGTTTCAGAGGGAAAATAACTGCATTAAAACCATAGCAGTTTCTTGTTATTGTTGAAATGGATAGTTTCTCATATTCATATTTCTAACTTTTGTGAACTTTTCTGTTATTTAAGAGGGTGATATATTACCCTTATGCTAATCCCAGTGACTTTGTTTTTAATCATTTGTTTATTACATCTTTAATTGTGCATAAATTAAAGTTTCAGTGTAGGACCAGGGGACAGCTCAGTGGCATGAGCACCTGACTGGCACGTACAAAGGTCTGAGTTCAATCCCCAGTAATTCAAAAATAAATGAAGAAATAATAAATTTTCAGTGTAGCAAATACTTTTGTTATTCTCCTGTACATCGATTTTTATATTTTGTTTTAGAAATCTTTGTTTATCCCTCCAAACATAAAGTGTTGTAAAGTGAAGTTTGAATTCACTCAACAAAATCTTTAATCTACATGAAACAAACTTCTGAATGTTGTAACTTGAGGGCATGTTTTCATTATTTTTATCTATAGCTACTTTGTGTAAATCTTGCTTATGTATTTTTACCTAGATTTTTGGTGTCAAAGGGGTGTGAGGAGAGACAGTGAATCAATGTTCTAGGCTTTGCATCTGTATTTCAGCTTAAAAAAGAACTTTTTTTAATATGTGTGTTTAGTATTTATTGTGTGCATTCCTTCTGAGGAACTGTGCAGGTACATAATGCATCTTCATTTCATTTTAGTCCCTTCCTACCATTCATGCCTTGATCTCCTTCTTTTTATTTTATACATTCCTACAGTACACAATGTTAACCTTCCTGTGTGGACTCTATGCATGTATCTAATTGCATTCTCAGCCCCCTTTCCCTCTCTCTCCTACCTTCCACCTAATCCCCTCCATCTTTGAGAAGCATCTGAGTGCTTCCTCCTCTTTTATTTTGCTCTTTATTTATGCTTTGGGTTCTTCATGTAAAAGAAACTGTGTGACATTTTGGCTTCTGTATCTTATTTAATTTACTAAACATTATGGTCTTTTTTTTTTTTTTTTTTTTGATTTAGGACAGGGCATACAGGGTTTCACTACAGAGATTGGACTTGTAGTAGTGATTCTCCTGCATACAGATTTCTGATGCTGGGATTACAGGTGTGCACCAAGACACCCAGTGTCAATTGCCATTGAGTGTACCTGAGGGGTGGAGCTGGCATGGCAGGCCAGGGGATTAGTCCAGATTCAATCTTCTACATGAGGATGGATATCCTTCCTCTAGGGTACATTTTTGGACTCTACCAAAGGTCAACCCCTACATATGCCTAAGCAGGTGCTTTAATCCACTGAGCTGTTTGGCCTGCCCTAACATTATGGTTTTAAAGTACATCAAATGACTCAAGCTCATCTTCAAGGTACAGTAGTTATCTATTGTATGTATGAACCACATCTGCTTTATCCATTGATCTGTCAAAGAGCATGTAGGCAGTGTCCAAGATTTAGCTGTTATGAATTATACTGCTTGAAAGATGAGAACACATGCAGTGTTGTAAAATGATGTCTAAAAAGGAGGGCAGCTTGGCCAAATGGAATTTCTAGTTTAAGATTTTTGAGGAATCCCCATACTAGTTGATTTGATGTATATTCCCACCAGCAGTATAAGATTAATTCCTTTCCCCTCACAGCCTCACCAGCATTTGCTATTACTACATTTCATGCTGATGGCCATTCTTTTGGGATAAGACAGAATCTCAGTGTTGTTTTAATTTTCATTTCTCTGACAACCAGTGGTGACATGCCTTATTGTTCATTCCAGGAATCCATCACATTTCTGATCTCCTTTTTTTTAAAAATTTATTTTTATTTTTTTATTCATGTCTTCTTTAGAGGTAGCTATTAATTCTTTTACCTGAAAAGTTTCTTCCAAATTGGGTTTCCTTTGTATATTTCCACAATTGTTACTCTACTTCAGAGGCTATGATTTCAAATAATTCTTTTTTTATTTCAGAAATTATTTCTACTTTGAGTTCCTCATTACATTTCTGCTGTTGTTTCTTTGCTTTCTATGCTATTAATTCATATGTTTCAGCTGGAATAGTGGTCTCTGCACTTGGTCTGGGTGGGCATTGGGTTTCCCCCATATGTTTCTGGATTTGATTCATTATTTCAGATGCTATGTATTGAAATATATATATATTTTTTATTTCAGGCATTAATTCTGGTCTGAGTTCCTCTATACCTTTCTGCTGTTGTTCCTTTGCTTCTGTCTCTGTTAATTCATTCATTTCAGCTGAGCTAGTGTCCTCTGCATTTATTGGAGGACTTGAGACCTGAGATTGCATTTTTCTCCTTGTCTTTGTCATTTTCTATAGCACTGACCTCTGACCTTTGGTGTAGAGCATGGTGTAGTTATAAGCTTAGCGCATAATGAGATTCGGGTGCCAGTCCATTAAGTTTGAGATTATCCAGTCAAGCCTTGCCTGGATTTAGCTATTGTATTCAGTTCATTTTTTCTGCAGCTCTTGTGGTAAAACTGTGAGCGTGTGGTTGCCCTCCGTTGGGTCCTTGGTGGGAGCACTGGGGAGTGCAGAAGCTCTTCCTCACACTCACCAGGCTGGGTGGACTGAATGCCAATAGTCACAGAAGTTCTCGCTCCCTTACAGTGCTTGGGGGTAGGGGCTCTGGGGAGTTTCCAGACAGGCCTGCCTGGGTTGTCTCAGGCATGACCTGGCTAGGATGTCTTCGGGCCTGAGGCTCTGGATGGCACGGAGTGCGCAGGGAGAAGCCAAAGGCTCTCTCTCAGACTCACCACACACTCACCGAACTTGGATGCTGGAGGAATCAGAAAATTCCCACTTGTTTGGAGGGCTTGGAGGGGCAGGGGATCCGGGAATTTGGGGGCGAGTCAGCCTTGATGTCCCAGGCTGGTCGCTTGTTTGGCAGGCTTCTTGAAGTGCTTTTGACTATCTGTTCTCATGCTCAGTTTGTGGCCATGTATGTACCTCAGTGGAACAATACATGACTAGCAAGTGCAAGGTTTTTTGCTCTATTCCTAGGACGAAAAAATAAAATAAAATAATATTGAATTCAATACTGCATCACCTGTTGAGATTATTATTATTTTATTAATTTTACTGAGAGTTCCAAAACAGGTTAGTAGGACAGTTACAATAATTAATGCATTGTGTATTGCTGTCTTCATAATGGTTGTACTTAGTATAAGATGCAGACATGATATCTTGTCTAAACACTAGTAGTACAAATATTTCTTATTGAACTAAAAGTAGCTGTATATGTATTCTATTTTGAAATTACATATATATATATATATATATTTTTTTTTTGTTTTTTTCACTACAAAATGTTCCTACAATTATATCCCCATTTTGTTTTGTTTTGTCACAGATGAGTATTCTATTGCATTCAAATATTGTAGGTATGTGAATTCAGAAAAATAATCCAATATAGACCAGTAGTCCATAATAATAGTGGGTTTTCTGTAAGACTGGCAATGTCAGATATTGTTGACTTGAGCCTTTTACAACTCAGCCTATTAATATGGCTTTACTTTTTATGCCTTGTGCTTACACTTTTCTGCTGGGTGGTTAAGACTGAGATAAAACAAGACATATATAACAGAAAATGTAGCTTTTGTATCTGCCAAGGTCAGTCAAGTACCCTCAGGACTTATTCTGAAACCCTGTGCCACACTTGGTAAATCTTTTGTCAGTGTCATCTGTGTATAAGAGTCAATGTTATTGCTTGACCAATTTGCTGTCTGTTAAAACCTGAAAAAATGTTTTTTCTCCATGTTTATCTCCTTAGGCACACTCTACATCATTGATTGCTTTCCTCTGTGGCCCCATAATCCTGATTACAAAATTTGGTACACCATTGAGTTGCAGGATGTTATGGTACAGGTTCTCTTATGTTCTGAGTTCTCACTGAACTTGGAGGGCTAGGGTCAAAATGTTGGCTGTCCTTGCAGCCCTTCTTTTTTTCTAATGTTTTGATCTGCAAATTTATGTTGTTAACTATTGACTGTAGAGATTATAATGAAGACAGTTGTTCATCAGCAAGAATCTTCTAAGGAAGAAAGTAAGTTTTAGAATGTTGCTGTACAATGTCTATGTTATTGAAATGAATTTCTTCATGGGATCCTGGGCTCTGTGTGCTGGTCCTGAACCCAGGTGTGGTGGCACACACTGAAATCCCACTGTTGGGGACAGAAGCATCACTATGAGTTGGAGCTCTGTAGCAAGACCTTGGCACGTATACCTACTGTTCATCTGAGTTTGTCGGTCCTAGCTGCTCACAAAAGTGAAAATAACAAATAGGAAGCTGAATCCTAGGAAGTTGAATCCTTCTAAGACTCTGTAGTGTGTGTGTGTGTGTGTGTGTGTGTGTGTGTGTGTGTGAGTATGTGTGAGTGTGTGTGTGTCTAGATGTAAGAGAAATTTTGGGTCTGGATATGGGAGGGGAGGAGGGAGGAGGAAAGACAGATGATATAAGTTCAATCTATGATAAAGAGATGCTCAGGCAAAGTTATGTTTTCAACCTCAGGTTGAGAACATTCTAGAAATAATATATCAAAACCTAGAAAAAACGAGTTAAATGAGATTCATCAATGGAATTGGATCAAGCAGGGGTATCTTTGATTCAGGATGGGTCTTCCCAAGGTAAGAACAATTCTGAGCTCCTGGACTGAAACCTTAGTGAGAGCCAAGCGGAGGAGTAATAAGAAGAAGTAGAAAATGCTTCATGATCTGATTGCTGCATTTGTGTTCTGCTACCAGGGTCTGTTGTGCCTGTTCTCACACAGTGTCATGAGGCAGCCAGACCTTTGCAAATGCAATATAATAGAGGATTCATTGCCTTATGAGTGTCTACCTAATGATGGTTTCATTTTTTTATAGATTGCTTCATATTATAATCTCATATATTAGAAGGCTGTGTACTTGAAGTATAATTAAATAAATACTAATAAAAGTTTTTTGGGTCTATTTTGGCGGAATTTGATATTGAACTCACCCCTTTGCATTTGCCAGGGAAACAATTATTCCACTGAGCCATCTCCCCGACCCCTAATAAAAGTTATTTTATGTAAAGTTTTCAGTTGGGTAGGGAATCAAAAGATGAATGCCAAGCGCTAGCAAGATAGCTCAGTGGACTGAGTGCAGGGACCAAGATTCAATTCCCGCCATCACATGCTGTTCTGGCCCCAATCTTGGGCATACTGATCCCACCACTGAGACTGAGTGTGGTGATACATGCCTGTAATTCCAGCGCTGGGGAGTCTGAAAACAGGAAGACCACTATGAGTTCAAGCTGCATAGTGAGACCCTGTACCACATTAATTGAGAGAGAGAGAGAGAGAGAGAGAGAGAGAGAGAGAGAGAGAGAGAGAGAAGGAAGTGAGGAAGTGGATTTGAGAGGGTATACAGGGGATAAAGAAAAGGACTTAAGAGGCTTATGACATGCAGGCTTCAACTGCTCATAAGGAATATAACCATGTAAAGTGCACGCACGCACACACACACACACACACACACACACACACACTAATAAATAAAAATGAAAATTTATTAAATAAGATAAATATAAAAAGGCACTAAAGCCGGTGTTTCTCTCCAAGTTGGTTTGCACTCTTGTTCTACTTCTCCGTCTAAATCCTGAGATGCCTTCTTTTCCAGAGGCATTTTGCATTTGGATGGTCAAATGGAAATTTTAAATTTTCCTGAACCTTTTGCAAATCCACTCTGATAGCTTGAATTTTTGAGTGATTAAATTAAGCAAAATAATAAAAAAGGAACTTACAATAAATTATCATAAGAATCTTGATATATGATACATGAAGAAATAAAATTTGAAGCTTTTTACACAATCAGTATTGATTTTATTTATTTATTTATTTATTTAATTTTTGGTGGTATCAGGGATTAAACTCAGGACCTTTAACTTTCTAGGTAAGAACTTATCCTAATATATATATATATATATATATATATATATATATATATATATATTATCGTATACATCATATGATTGCTGCATTTGGATTCTGCTAGCAGAGCCTTACTTTCTGCATAGTAACAGAATATTTGTTCCACAAAGGGCACTTAGTTTAAAGCTAAAACGTCAATGATGAAGAAGGTCGACCTATCTTGGAGTTTATACTCCAGTGAAGAAGAAGAAAAGCAAAGAACTAAATGCACATATAAAAACATTCAAGATTTGGATAAACACTATTAAGGAAGTAAACATGGTGCTGTTGTAATGAGTTACTGAGAAGCCTGACTTGGTGTCTGTTTAGGGGACTGTTCTCAAACAGAAGGACTTTGGAAGTGGATCTGGAAGACTGCAAACAAGGTGTTCAGGTCAGAAACAAATGGAGGATGAAAGATTCAACTCTGGGCAAGGGAAGCTAAATAACTGAAGAAAGAAAGATCTTAATATGATCATGGAGCTTAACTTGAACCAGTGAAATGGGATCCAGTGAACAGGGCAGACAGAAAAAGGCTGCATGGCAGAGGCTGTCTCAGGCAATAAAGCATGTTAGAAGGTATGTGAAGAGCTTGAGTTTTGCTTCAAGTATGCTGCAAATCACTGCAGTGGATGAAGAAGGTTTCTATCAGATCTCTTAAACAGGAAGTGAGTTCAAACTGAGTGTGCATAGTGACCAGATCTGACCTACAGGAATCCCTGGCCATGGCTGTGGCTCCAACTACAGGTACTGACGCATTAGACACTTGCTGTGGAGCTGGATGGAATTAGGGTATGTGTCAAGGGAGAATCAATTAGACTTAGTATATTTCATAAGAGTTAAATAAGGTGCCTAGCATGTACTAAGTTATAGTCAAAGTGGATTAAAGATCTAAACATTAGAACAGAAACACTCAATCTCTTGGAAGAGAAAGTTGGACGAACTCTTAAAGACATAGGAGTAGGTAAAGAGTTCATGAACAAATGTGTATTCGCATGGGAAACACTTGAAAGAATCAAGAACTGGGATCAACACTTCTTGAGAAGTTTCTGCATGTCAAAAGCAATTGCCAACAGAGTGAAAAGACAATCCACAAACTCAGAAAAATTCCTAGCTAATAAGAAATCAGACAAAGATCTGCTGTCTAAAATATATAAAGAACTAAGATATAACAGGGCCCTCAAATTTAAAGACCCAATTCAGAAATGGGTATCTGAGATGAATACACACTTCTCAGAGGACGAAATTAAACAAGAGAATAAATCTATGAAAAAATGCTCTACATCGCTAGCCATTCAAGAAATGCAAATAAAAACAACACTGAGATACGATCTCACTCCAGAAAGAATTGCTATCATAAGAAAATCAACCAACAACAAATGTTGGAGAGGTTCTGGGGAAAAGGGAACACTTCTCTACTGCTAGTGGGAATGTAGACTGGTGCAACCATTGTTGAGATCAGTGTGGAGACTCCTCAAAAGAATAGGAGTGGAAATCCCATTCAAGCTGGCTATCCCCCTACTGGTAATTTTCCCAGAAGAACTGAAAACATTATCTCATACAGATATACGTGTACCTATTTTTATAGCAGCACAATGTGTGATAACAAAATCTTGGAAACAACCAAGATGTCCATCACATGAGGAATGGTTGAAAAAGATGTCGTACTTCTATATAATGGAGTATTACTCAGCTATAAAGAATGATAAACTTGAAGCATTTATATTGAAGTGGATGCCACTTGAACATATACTTGTAAGTGAAATAAACCAGGCACACATGTGCAAATATCATATAGTCACCCTAGTATAAGAAGTGAAAAGAAGAAATACAAATAGAGAACTAAAAATACAAATAGACAACAACAACTAAAAACAATTGATTCAGATAGGGCAAATTGAACGACATATACTGCAGGGTACTAATCAGCTTTTCTTTTGGATGGTTAACAACCTAAATTCACAGATTAAAATTGGAGAAATAGAAGAGTGGCAAGGCCAGCCAACATTTTGGCCCTAGCCTTTCAAGTTCAGAGAAGACTCAGGACATAAGAGAACCTGTACTCTAACATCATGAAAGACAGTTGATCCCCAAATTTTCTGAACAAGGAGAATATGGAGCCACAGAGGAAAGAGATTGATGTTCTGTAGTGTGCCTGCGGAGAGTCACATGGAGAGAAAACTTTCTCTCAGGCTCTTACTGAGAGCAAACTGGTCAAGCATTGGCCATGACTCATCCACATGGATGACACAGATAAAGGATCTACAGAATAATGTACAGGACTACAAGATAAACCCTGAGGGGACTTCACTAACCTCATCAGAAGCAAAAACTACATGTTTTGGTATATAGGTCTTGCTCTATCTAGGTCTTAACCATCCAGCAGAAAAGTATAAAACTGAGGTATGCACCACAGGGCCATAATAATAAGTTGAGCTGTAAATGGCTATGGTTAACAACTTCTTCAGATAACTCACTATTGTTTTGGAATGCTGGACTGTGTTGGATTGTGTAGAGAAGTTCAGGCACCTAAGTTGGTTGAATGACAACGGAGTGCCCATCTTTGACAGGTGTAGACAAAGGAAGGGGTACAGAATGGAAGAATCATGTTTTGTGTGTATGGACAGTACAGTTGTGATTGGTAATGCTGTGCTTCTACATAATTCTATGAGAGGCAAGATTTGCACTAGTGGTGGTTGGACAGGATATTATGTTGGCTTCTAGTACTATGGACAACCACTAGGAAAATAACAAGGTAGAAAGTATTAATTATTCAATCTGTGATATAATTCAGGCATAAAAATAAGATAAATAGCTACATCTCTTAATTCACTGATAAAAGACATCTGCTATAATAATGTGTGTAAGTATAATATCATGTATGCACCTTGTATGATACCAAAACATTATGAAAACAGTTTGCAATGTATTAATTTATCAAAGTTGTCATGTTAAGGTGTCTTAAAACAGTCTTATTGATATTTGTACTTTAATGAAATAAAAAATAAGTTAAAAATACAGTGCCTAAATATTCAAGCTTACTACATATTACCCATATATTAATATTTAGATGCATAAGTCAAGTTCTCATAATGTTGGAAAGGTGTTCATTTATTTTGTCTTAAATATTTATTTCCTTACTGCATCTTGTGAAACTTTTCTCTGTGTCTAGAGTTCTAAATCTGTACAAAGAAGAGCATGGGAAGCAGATTTTAGTAAAATAAGTTATCAATATTTCATTGAGTTTATAATTCACCATCTTTCTTCTCCAAGTATTTTCTGAGGATACTTTGTTATGTAATTCATATATAAAAATTTGTAAAATATTTAGTTGACATAATTCAATATTTTTCATATGAATACTTGGAAACCCATGAAATTATCACTATAAATCAGAAATACTGTACTTACATCACCTCCAAGACTTATTTGTACATCTTTAAACATGAAAAACACAAAGCGATATTGCATATGTATACATAGTTTTGTAACTATTTTGTAAGCAAGTGCTTACTCTACTGAGCTATCTCTCAAGCCCACATCCTGGGTTTCAGAGTCACAAAACCATCTGCTTCTCCATCACATTTTATATAAACATTCTATGAAGCAAGTGGATTTTCCAAATACATATCTTGTTTGCTTACCCTAATTACCTTTTATGCTTCTTCTATGATTCAAATTATAGTTTCTTTTTAGCTACCGAAACAAGACAAGTAACAGTGGCACCGTCTTCCCTCCTCTCCCTATCCCCTTAGTGGTGATAGTGATGTAGGTGATGTCAAAGAAGGAATAAAATTTTTTCAATTCGAGTATAACAAATATGAATTTCATGGACTAAATTGTACTCTTCCCTCAAATTTCTATGTATACACTTTAACACTTTGTTTGAGTTTATCTGGAGATGGGACTTAAGTAATTAACATCAGTGAGGTCACAAGAGTGAGACCCTAACACCTAAAATTAATGTCCTTGTCATAAGAAAAGAGCATATATGAGTACAGGGAGAAGGCAGAAAATTGCAATCCAAAGTATGTGGGCTGAGAAGAAACCAGCCCTACTGATACTTCTATACTATAAACCTTTATGTTGTTGAAGTCATACAGGATACAATATTCTGCTATGACAGCCCCAGAACACAACGTGCTTAATCTAGTGTTTAACATTTTTCTGACCTTACCACATTATAGTAATTGTTAGCTTGCTAGTAAATAACACTTGAGGGAAATAAATAAAAAGAATATAGAGAGAAGAAAGCAAAGTATAGCTAAGGGTCTTATATATCTCTTCTCTCATGGTATTCAGTTTAATGAAGAATTATTGAACGTATCATAATTTATTGGAAATTACAATAGATAAGACAGTGGAAATGAGCCAGTAGGGGAAACTTTTGTATAGGATGATAAGTAATAAATTGAAAAATAGTGAGAAAATGCAAAAACCAAACATACATAAGTCACAAAGGAAGCACACACAAGAAAGTGTCAGGCTCCACTAAGGTTTTCTAAGGGAAGTTCCTCACAGGAAATGCTATTAGGTTCAAAATTTAAAAATAAGAATGCACCATGCATGGAGGCAAAAGATGCTCCAATAATGTCAAAGCATCAGATTTAAGAGATATTAAAGAATCTTCAAGAAACTTGTTTCTTTTCTGTATTTGATACAGGGGTCTACAGGGTCTATAGGGTCTGTAGGGTATCACTACGTAGATCAGACCCATAGTTATTCTCCTGTTTATAGTCTCCCAAGTGCTGCAATTGCAGGTGCACGCCACCACGCCCAGTTTCAATTACCATCTCAGAGCACCTCGCAGGCGGGGCCAGCAAGACACTCAGGGGATCCATCCCCACTGTGCTCTGCCTAAGCAGACGCTTCAGTCCGCTGAGCTACCAGGTTCGCTCTCAGGAAACTTTTAACAGTCTACTCCAATGGACCACAACTTTCATGTGCTGTGTATGTGTATTTTATTTTTATTCTTTCATGCTGCTGTATTTCCCTAAGAGAAACATTCTATGAAGCATGTGCATGTGATGAAAACCACTCAGGTAATTACATAGTGCCTACCAATGGAAAGACTGATCGTACTTTTTGTTTACTGTTATTCCCGTTTTCACTCAAAAAAAAAAGTTTTAAACATTCCTGTTTTGAAGTACATTTTTGGGTAAAGTATCAGTGGTTCTGTCACTCATGTTTGAAAGCAAGTCATAGAAGCATGTTCACTGTATTCTAAATGCATGTATTTTTCTTTCCATTTTCACAAAGTCAATCTCCACGTTTCCTATTATTGATCTTTTAGTTTGCTCCTTAAAATACATACTTTGGGTTTCTTATAGAAGACTAGCCATGGAATAGTTAACCTTCTGTGCATACCTATTTCACTTATCATTATGGTTTCAAGGGACATTCATTTTCCTAAAAATGACTCAAATGTATCATTGTTTATAGTTCATTTTATTTTATTTTTTATTTTATGTAGTTAGTACAGAATCTACAGTGTCTCATTACACAGATCAGACTCAGTGATAATCCTGTTTTCAGCCTTCCAAGTCCTGGGATTACAGGCATGCGCCACCACACCCAGCCTTAGTTGCCATCTAGTAATCTACTAGTAGTTTGTTGGAAATATTATATATTATATATAATACCCTTTCATTATCCATTCATTTGTTGATGCACTTATATGTATAAGTACCTATTTTTTATGTTTTTATTATGCATCACAAACTTATTAATAAAAAATTTTAAAATATAAGTATATGTATCTGAAGGTTTCCTTTTCTTTCCAAAGCATATTCGAAGCAAAAAGAAATTATTTAAATGTTAAAGGTTTTACTTTATATAACTATTTGTATAATAAGTTTAATTACCTAAGTTTGAGGAATTCTCATGAAATGGTTAATGACATTCCCAGGCAGTGATTACTAGGATCCTCTTGTGGTATTGCTCATGCGGCCATTACAGATTCACACTGGTAAAATAATCCAACTCTTGAAGACATAGGACAGTAAACTAAGAATATGAGAATATTAATATTCATTTATATGAAATACTGAACTGATACTCTACAGTGTTGTGTGTTGCTGAGCATGACATCTGGGAAGGTAGATTAATTATGTGCATACTGAGCTTACATCTCTTCCAAATGGATTACTAGGATATGACAGCACCATAAGGTAAAGAAGATCTCAGCTTGTGATGTGTTAGCATAATACCTTCTATATTATAACATATGTGAGTGTGCATGTGTCTCTGTGCATATGGAATAATGTTCCCTTCAACACCTAACTGAAGTGTTTCTGGGGTTCCCCTGCCCTACCCTATAGAAGCAACAAGCTTAGTCCCAGTGGTGTATGAGCAAGCCCCCCCCCCCACTGTCACACTTCACCTTTTCACAATGATATCATGAACTAGATGATCAGACAAGACCTTTCTCTCTCCCCGCGGTAGGCACTCCTTCCTAGAGAGGAAGAGAAATGATGGTAGTGGATAGAAAACCCTTCCTCCGCCACTGTGTGTTGCCCTTCATGCCATCCAGTGGGTACAGCTTGGAACACAAGAGAGTCCCTCACATGTCTCATCTTTTGGCTTGGTTTTCTGTGAGCTGTGAATGGCAATTCCATTCTACCTGCAACCTGAAACACAGCTTCTTCTATTTAAATTTTCAGTTCAAGAACCTACCTGTTAGAAAGTTATACACAACCCTGTTGTGACTTTTTTTAATGTTCCTTCTTTAGAATGTTTTCTCCGCACTTTCATAATCCGTAAATACCTCAGTTAATATAATTCCTTATGGTGCTGAAATTATATGTTTTATGTCTTCTTCCTGCCATAACCAGATTATATAAATTGAGCATCTACCACTATGTTTTATAAATTATGGTGGAGAAATGAGTGGCTACTTCTCACAAAAGCTGGGAATGAAAGACTGCACCATGATATGGCAGCACAAGGAAATATCTCTGCCGGAACTTTGCCAGACCTAAACTGCACTGTGAATCAAGCCTGTTTCTAACCACATTTCTCCTTTCTTCCTTTCTTGGATTGCTCTGTGAATGACATTTCTTTTTCAGAATCTCATTGTTTTTTCCATCAAAGCAATAGGAAATAATTGGAAAAGTTCTTGGTAGAAAATTGAGGCTTTCATTATTGAATTATAGATTCAATCATTGTTTATACTTGTTTGTAAATTGGAAAAAGACATTTTGGAATCATTGTTGCTTCAAAAATTTAATATTTAATTTATATGAAATATTAAAAAATCATCCTAGTCTGTACACTGAGTGACTGCTCACCTAAAAATGACCAAATCTGTAACATGTATTGGTGGCCAAATGAGGCATTTAATGACAGCATAACCTGAAATACAATTTCAGTGTTTTAACTTCAGTTTTTGTTTATGCATCTTTAGGTTAACCCTAGTTACTTAAATACCTGTCATCTATCTTGTGATAGGCAGAATAATGTATATAGAGGAACTCTCCCTGGGTATTCCATACCCAGACTTGTATGTATGTGAAGTTTCATGGAAAAGGAGGACTATTGTTGTGCTGGAAATAATGCTGCCAGTCAATAAACTAAATTAGAGATATTAAGGCCCACCAGATAGCTCAGCAGACTAAAGTACCTGCTTAGGCAGATGTAGGGACCAGCGTCTGGTCTCCAGCCTGCTGTGCTGGCCCTGCCCCCTGGGGAGCACTGAGACAGCGGTTGAGACAGGGCATGGTGGCACAAGCCTGTAATCCCACTACTTGGGAGGCTGAAAACAGGAGGGCCACTACAAGTCTGCCCTGTTTAGTGAGTGAGACTCTGTAGACCCTGTACTAAGTACATGATAAATAAATAAATAAATGAGAGATATTGAATCATATTATGTGAATGGGTAAGTATAAGCACCTTTGAATGTAGAAGATAAAAGTAAAAGAAGAAAATTAGGAATGGCTGCAGTGCAGGAAATGTACTATGGTCAAAGATGAAGGAAGAGGGCACTGTCATAAGGGTAGAGAGAAGACTGGAAAGTGAAATGTATGCATTTCACTTTTTTTTGGCGTTTTGTGACTTTCTTTTTTTGCTTAGTATAATAGCATCATGCTCCAGAATATCCTTTCCTTTAAACCTTGTTATTAACTGTAGATAACTATATATAATAGTTCCTCTCACCTGTGGTTTTATTTATTATTAGTGCCAATCATAGTGTGAATACACGAAACAAATGTTCACATCTAACTTTATGTAGATTTCCCTCTGTATTTTCTTCTAAAAGTTTTATAGTTTCAGCTCTCACAGTTAGATCCTTGTCTGTTATGAGCAAATCTTCAGCAGAACTCAGGATCTTGGAGAAGAGGATGACCTGTGCCAGGCATGAACCTGCAAATGACTCAGTTCCCACCTCAGGTGCTGGGGCTGCTGTGGGCTGCCAGGTACCAGGGATGGGACTCCCGGCTGAGCACCTGGGGAGTGCCCCAGGAGGGGTCGAATACCAGGTGTCCCTTCCTGCTGGACAATGCCAGCAAAGTCTGCAAAAGGAAGCGAATTTTCTATTTTTACTTTTACCTTCCAAACTCCTGCCAGCATCCCCTTTTGGTACAAACTAACTATACACCAGTCTGTAAGAAAACAGAACATGCAGCATCCTCAGAGCCCCAAAACATGGCAGGACACAGGAGGGCAGGACTAGGGTGAAAGCATCAGACAGGGGGTGGCTCTACGCTCCCTCTCCACAGTGCTTCTGAGTGGTTAAAGTGCATCCTGGAGGATCCATCTATTTGAATTTCTGGGTTTCTTTCTTTCTTTCTTTCTTTCTTTCTTTCTTTCTTTCTTTCTTTCTTTCTTTCTTTCTTTCTTTCTTTCTTTCTTTCTTTCTTTCTTTCTTTTTCTTTCTCACATGAAACAGGACATATTTTGCTCTGCATTTAGATTTGTTCATTGCCCAAGCTTCATGGCTCTCCACCAGGTGGAGTCAGAGTCCAGTTTAAAAAAGGGTTAAATTTTAGATGCACATTTGCTTAAGGATTTCAATTTCACATTGAAGGATTAAAAAGAAAAAAAGAGGAGGAAGAGATAATGCTGAGGAACCTCCTTTCATAGATGCTCTGTTGGGATGTCATCTCGTCTTTGCTGTCTCAGTTTTGACGTCTGTGTCAATATGTTCCTCGTTCTGTGTTTCTGACTTAAGACTTCTGATACAAAGAGCAGACCCTTTCCAGCTGGCAAAAGAAAAAAGATCTTTTCTAAATATACAATGAGAGTATCACTGACAGTGTTGGACTGGAGATGAAACACAGCCAGGATTTACTAGGAGCAAGGGCTGCTCTTTGTTTCTCTTAAGGAACCCTGGGTCACTGTTATTTCTGTTTCTCAAATATTCATTACTCACTCACTGAATACACATGAAGCCACCACCATGGGCTGTGGGTTATATGCACGGAGCAAAGTAAGGCATTAAATGGGAGACAGAGATGAAGCAAATAAGCTCACATATTTAAGTTTATAAATTGCATTAAGTGCTATGAACACAATATGCAGATTTTTAAGAGAGAATATTGTATAAAATTTAAATAGGAAGCTAGATAGCGGACTTACAAACAAGTATCTTTAAGTTCAGGCCTAAACATGAGGCTTGGAAGACTAAGAACAGGGCAGAGAGCTTTATCAAGGGTTTCAACAAGAAAAAATCCAATATTTAAATAGCTTAGTGATTAATCCTGGGGTAAATATACCTGTGACAAAAATGAGAAATCTGACAGGGAGAACCCTTTTGCTGTAGAAATATGGCCAACACTCATATTTCAAGATTGGTTCTTCATTTTGTATTTGTTTTATGTACTAAGTTAAGGTCAAAATTATCACTTTTGGTGATAAATTATCAATGTTTCCCAACATTTATCCCTAGTGTAACTTACAAGTTCATGAAAATAACTTGACTAGGGGCCTGGGGGATAGCTCAGTGGTTTATGCGCTTGCCTGGCAAACACATGATCCTGAGTTTGATCTTTGGTACTGCAAAACAAAAACAAACACAAAGAAAATAACTTGACTTGCATTTTATTTTTTTCTTTCTTACTTATTTATTTTTTATTTTATTGAAGTACAAATATCAATGAGACAGTTTTAAGACATCTTAACAGGATGAATTCAATAAATTAATACATTGCAAAATGTTTTCATAATGTTTTGATATCATACAAGGTGCATAAATGATATTATACTTACAGACATTATTATAGCAGATGTCTCTTATCGGTAAATTAAGAGAGTGTAGCTGTTTATGTATCTTATTTTTTATACCTGAATTATATCAATTGACTTGCATTTTAATCCCAATTTTTTTTTTGTGGAACTGGGGATTGAACTCAGGCCCTTGTGCTTGCCAGGGAAGCACTTATTCCACTGAGCCATCTTCCTGGCCCTTGATTTGCATTTTAACCTGATCAGTACTCTCTGCTTCTTGTGGGGAGTTTGTTACAAAAGTAGCCGATGTGGCTCTATTCCTGTCCATGTGACTGCCATGGTGTGGAACCTGATGCATGCACATAAGCAATGTTCAATCTACAAGTGGCTTTTCTTTTAGAATAAGTCATGGAGCTTGCAGCCACTACTGACTTGTATCTCAGGAGAGTGTGCACTGATGTGCATTTGACAATTAGAGCTCAAAGGCACAGGCTTTATTCTCTCTGACCAGGTCATTACAATCTCTGAGAATGTGGCTGATGGCTCCCTCCCAGCCACCCCGGGTCCTGACTTCATAGATATAATACACAGTGAAATCCTCTGATTCAATGAGGAGTCAGCGTCAGTTCTGTCTCCAGTGACAGCCAGCCACTTGCTAGATTTGGGGTGATGGCCTGATAGTTCATAACAGACACAGGATACTAAGAAGGAGCAGAACATATCGCTCTCCTGAAAAAAAGGAATACATTTTTTTTTAAAAAAGATTATTTTATCAGAAACATCTAAGTCCATCCAATAGACTATTTAAAAATCTTGTCTTTCAAGGAAACTTTCCATTTATTATTTTTGAATAAGTTATATAATTATGGTTGAAATGAAAATTTTCAATTAGCCCTTAGGATCCACTGAATCTTTATTAACATGGACGGAATTGTCCAGATCTCAATGTTTACTTCTATAAGATATTGCAGTTGCCCTACCTGACTGTCTTTGGTCTCAGATGGTAGCATGATATTAATGTTGTGAATATTTAGTCCCCCACACTTTGAGTGGCTGGACTACTAAAACATAATTCAAGAGACGAAGATCATTTGATTCTTCAAAATTAATGAGCAATTTATTTGGATTTGAGGGCAAGCCTCACTTGGTTCAGATAGATAAAATAGAATATTTACAACGGGGTACCACTGTCCATAGTTACGAATTTATGTTCTCTCCTGAGGATAGGCTCTGCGTTAGTCTGTGTATAGAAATGAAAAGGCCCAACCGCACTTTACAAATGCTTTCCTTATTTCAGTGCACAGATTAAGATGGTGAAAAGGATTCAACTGCCAGCCCGGCCAGCCTGTATGGTGCACTTTGTGAATTTGATTTTTTGTGGCTCAGGGTCCTTCACACTCCCTACAATGAGCATCATTGCAGTCTGCGCATACATCATGACTAGGTGAATGGAGCAAGATCAGGTTCCTCCAGTAATCGGTATGCAAATACATACCCTTGTCTATATAGCATGACGAGCAGTCTGTGGGCTTGTGCCATTGCTTATGTCTGCCCTGGCGTGACCTTGGGCCGTGAGTAGTCTCAGCTGGGGTGTCCTTGCTGCGTAGCTGAGGAGCCAGTTGGCAATGTTACTAGTGGTCAGTATGCAGAATTCAGAGAGGTTGGTAAGTATTTCATAGTGGCTAGGGAGCTCCCTATAACAAAGCTTCTCATAGTCCACAATATTCCCCTGGGCCAGGGGTGAGCAGCCTTGCTCTGGAGCTGGTGAGACTCTTTGTCACTGAGTGCGTGTTGCACCAGACTGTGACTTTGCATTGTGTTCTGGAAACTGCTCTCTACTCCACCTCCATATCCTGAACAGAGCTTTTGGGGGTCTGGGAAAGTTGTGGGTCTCCATGGCTGGCCTGGAGAAGACATCAGGAATTCTTGCAGGATGTTTCAAACTGTCCTTCCAATCTGTATAGTGAAGAACCACGTCAAGCATCCTGAATCCTCCCTCTGAGCCAAAGCTTGGAAAACCAATTTTGACAAAAGCAAGAAAGTGGTCAGAAATTGGAGCATGTACTTTGAAGTAAGAAATACCTCTGTTTGAATCTTGCCCAAATTTACCACTTAGACTTTGCCTTTCACAACTTATGAATATACCAATGACTATGTATTCCAGGAACACTGCAAAGCTAGCAGGATGGTGTGAAGTATGTTGTTTAAACAATGGCTCCCAGAAGCTAGGATGAGCTTTCCTCATGGACAGCTTCCCACCCCACCACTGAGCAGCTGTGGGTTTCCCAGTCAAATGCAGAGGAAAATTTTCTTATTTTTTTGTGGCACCAGGGATTGAACTCTGGACCTTGCTCTTGGCAGGCATGTACTTATTCTACTGAACTATCATCCCATACTTTTTTTAAAAAAAATTCTTATATGTTGCTCAATGGATTACATCATGCTATGATGTGTCTAGCAGAATTTAATTTTTTTTATTGGCACTAGGAGTTGCACTCAGGACCTTGAGCTTGCCAGGCAGGCACTGCCCCACTGAGCTATATTCCTGCCCCACAGAATTTAATAAATATTATCCCAATCTTTTAATTTCAACAACAAAGTGAAACAAAAGAAAAAGAAATTATTTGCTGTCTTGTTCTTTTCACTTAACGTATCTGGCTCATTCATACTCCCCAAAATAGAATGAAGAGACAAAGGAAGACAGTGAAGGAGCCCCAGTTTTGTCTTTTACCAAAATAGAGGCTTTCTAGCTTTGTCAAAGGAGCCTTGCACACTTTCATTCTTGGAACCCCACTGGCTGTAAGAGGCAGTGCTAGACTTTGCTTGTATTTCTAGGCCAGACTTCAAAACTCTGACTTCAGAAAACACTTCTGCCTTTCCACATGATGAGGACAAATACACTGTGATGATTACTTTGCCCTCCTGCTCTTGGGTTTCCTTTGTGTTTGTTTGCTTTCATGGACAAAGCTGCCCAAAGACTGAAAAGTACTGTATGTCACACATGGCAACACAGGAGAGATTTGGAAATAGAAGGGAACTCTATATTCTATATAGGTCCACATAAATAACGAGGGAAGGAGAGAGAGAAAAAAACACAGAAAGAGAGAGAGACAGATATATATATATACAGAGAGACAAAGAGACAGAGACAGAGAGAGACAGAGACAGAGAGACAGACAGACAGAGAGAAGAGAGAGATTCTTTTCCACTGGTAAGGGTCGGAGATACAACTTTCTCAGTTGTCCTAGCACTGCCTTACAATGGACTCTGGGCTGGATTGAGTTCTATGCCCAAATCTGGAGAAAACAACCTGGAAGAAGGAAGAAGGAATTTGCTTTTCTCAAAAGCAGCACGGAGTTCACTACTGTGTCCAGAGCATAGGAAGCCATGTTTGTTCCTGCATCTTCCCTCCTTACTCTTTCTTTTGCACTTAATTGTTCCTTCTTCACCCACTTCCTTTCTAACTTTCTCCCCTCACTTCATTCTGCATCCTCCTTTTTCACTTCTTCCTCTCCCTTTTCCTTACTTCCCTCCCTTTTCCTTCTTCCCTTCCCCCTCACTTTCTTCTTTCCTTCATTCTTCCTTTTTTCTCCTTCCTTCTTTCCCTCACTCCTGACTTTTTCTTTTCCTCCTTGCTGCTTTTGGACTTTTGTACATTTTTAAACAAATATTTTTGAACATCTCCAGGATCTGCTGGAGATGTTATAGTACAGTGTTGAACAGAAGTGAGAAGAAAAAACCTGTTCCTTCTGGAGCTAACACAGAATAAAAAAATGAGCATCAAAAAGCAAATAACATTAAAAATAATTTTAAATAAAACATAAAAACATCATGATAGTCAGCTTTTGGGTACTGTGACAAAACACCTCAAAAATCAACTTGAAAGCAGAGAAGACTTATTTTGGCTAACGATTTCAGAGGCCGTTGTCCAGACTCACTATTTGGGGCCTGAAAGACACAGTCACCATGGTGACACACAGTTCATTGTGGCAGGGTGGGTGCTGGCAGAGTGTGCACCTTGTGACCTCCGGGAAGCAAAAGGAAGAGAGGAAGGGGCTGAGGGCAGGTGTAAGCCATGCACCAGGGCCTACCTTCCTTCCCGTGGGCTCCATTTCCTGGAGGTTCCTCCCTGTCCTGACAGCTCCATATGCTGGTAACCCCATCTTCAACACCTGGTCTCTGGGGTATGTTTAAGATTTGAAGCATATCAAGTATTATAAGGGGCATATATTTTTGGAAAATTAAAAAAAAATACATGAGGAAGGTAAGGAATATCAAAAAGATGTGAAGCAATGATACCTCTTTGTTTGATTGTCCTATCAGGCTGCATTGTGATGGTGACATTTGAGCAAAGACTTGGAGGAAGTGAAGATGGTAGACTTGAGCACTTAAGAAAGTATGTTTCAGAAAAAAGAAAAGGCAGAGTGAAGGCCTTGGGGTAGATTTGTACCCGGCTTTGTTGAGGAACAAAGGGGAACCTGTGTCCTAGAACAAAGTGAACATGGATAGAGAACAGAGAAAGCAATACAGAGACTCTGATTTTTACTGCAGATGAGAAACCATCATGGAGAATACAGGAACAAAAACAACAAGCCTAGATTTACATATTAATGAGATAACTTTGCTTCCCAACTTTCCAATAGCTTGCAGTAGGGAGGAAAGGTAAATAGGAATTCTATTCAGGAGCTATGGACATCATCTTCTCCAGAGATGAAGGCAACATGGACTGAAACACAGATGTTCTTGTTCTTACAGGGAGGTTATGTCCTGATAAACTGAAAATGCTTGGGGCTGGTGAGATAGCTCAGTGGACTGAGTGCCTACTTAGGCAAGTGCAGGGACCATGGGTCGATCCCTGGCACCACATGCTGCATTGGCCCAGCCCCAGGGCAGGCTGAGCCAGCCAGAGTCCAGGTGTGGTGGTGCATGCTTGTGATCCCAGCACTGGGAAGGCTGAAAAACAGGACGATCGTGAGGATCATTATGAGTGTGAGCTGCAAACTGAGACCCTATAACAACCAAATACA
>PVKA01005754.1:0-12064 GCA_004027165.1 Ctenomys sociabilis
AAATGTAGCTCAATGAGAAAGTCCTGGGTTCAATCTCCACAACTGAGGGCGACCATGCACCTGCGGCTTGCTAGGAACTTGTTGGGAGAGGTTGTGGACTTGCCCGGGTCACTTTTTCAGGGCACTTGTTTCAAAGAATGTGTTCACTAGCCGCAGATGGTAAAGGTATAAAATTTATTCAAGTAATCTACCCTTCAGGGGATACCTTTCGCCTATCGATGATCCACATTCCACAAATATTTAAACATTACTCTTATCCTTGGGGAGTCTTCAATGTCATATGAAGTAAACATCAGCTCCAAATGCGGACAATGTCTTCAAAGAATCAAATTTTAATTCACTTCATATCTTTTTTTTTTAAAAAAATAAAGGCTCCTCTCTGTTCTATGTACCAGAGCACTGTGTGGCCTTGAAAAACCACTTAAAGGAAACAAAAGCATTTTCCTTGTAGTATATTTATAACTTCCGCTAGATTGAGGGGCTTGCCATGGCTGAATAGAAAACTAAATATAAACCACATTTGTATTTTTCTTCGGAAGCCTACTGGGCATTAAAAAGGAAGGATGGGAATATGAGCTTTGTGCAAAGGCTTTCTGTGTAAATGAACAGCTGTAGCTCAGGGAAGCAGTTTGTTACTAAAAATAGAATCTATCTAACTATAGCAACTCAGAGCATTTAATACTCAGGTTCTGCATAGGCAGAAATAAATTCCAAAAGGCGTGTGTGATTAAGGAGTAGGAGTGTAGAAGCAATCAGAACTGAGGCCCCTGCATCTAGGGTTGTGTAATCCTGTGTTTGCATCGATCAAATGTGTCTACTACACACACTTAAGATTTTCCTGGTCTCCAAGACAATTAGGCATCAGTGTGTAGCAACAAATCTGAAAGGAAAAGCAGAGCCTGTAGGCTATTTCTAGTATACAAAGTCAAACTGTCTTACAAGAAAGACTAGGGAGAGTAAACAGAAAAGGAAGAAAATATAAATGTTCAGAAAAAAGGTGTGTAAATCAGATGTATCTTGATATTTTAATTAATGTTTGCCTAATTAAGATTATCTGGAGGTCTACTTTCTATAAATTCAAATTTTAGCCTTTACTAAATTGATTATTACTTAATTTTGTGAACCTGCGCTTATGATCAGATTGTGTTTATTCTCTAAATTCATAGTTAAATCTCAGGCCTTGTGCTAGGATGGTGTCGTGGGAGCTCACTGGGCTTGGAGGGCACCGCAAGCTGTGGGCCTCGTGCTAGGATGGGGTCGTGGGAGCTCACTGGGCTTGGAGGGGACCGCAAGCTGTGGGCCTCTCTGATGGAACTAGCACTCTTAGAGACACGAACACATCCAGGTTCTCCTTTCCCCTCTGTGATGTACCCTCTCCCTCTCTACCACAGGACACACAGAGCGAAGGCATATGTCGGCATGCCTGGAAGTGTCCTGACCAAGAATCTAGCATTCCAGTAACTTGCTATTGGACTTCCAGTCCCCAGAACCAAGTGGAATCAATGCATGTTGCTTAAGCTGTTCAGGTGTGGCATTTTATGATAGCAAGTGGAGCACGCTAGAGTAACCTGCATTGCTATGTGAGTTGAAAAACTCGTGTGGTTATGGCTCAGCAGTCAGAGAGGCACGGTTACTCTGTGCTGCTTTTGCTTTCTTCGCTGAGGCTGAAACCCTCAGTTATTCTCTGATCCCACTTGGCCTATGCTTGAGGAGGTGCTTAGAGCCTTGCCACAATGCATAGATTTACAATTTTAGGTGAATGACACGAGCTGATTTCTGCTCCATAGCAGTTGAATACTAAAAAGAGGAAGATCAAGGCTGGCAGTGTTTAAGTTACCCGTGGTCACACCTCTGTTTCGACATAGTAATTGTTGGGATCTTGACAATGGAGAATGACCACACTCCATCTTGATAGACATATATGTTAAGGATATCTACTTAGCATGGCAGAAAAAAAGCTCTGAAACATTTCACTAATACCTTGCTTGCGACAACGATTAGGTTAACCTGAGAAATGAAACTATAACCACAAATTTCAAAGAAGAATTTTTTGTGTAGATATGTCACATGTTGATGCTGTCTTTCTCTCTCCCTCTGCCTCTCTCTCCCCCACCCTCTCTTTCTGTCTGTGTCCATCTCTGTCTCTGTCTCTGTCTCTCTTTCTTTCCTAATTACATAATGAGAAATTATATCAATAGAGAATAACCATGAACTCTGCTTGATGTTTTGTACTCTGGGAAAAATTATGTTTGATCCTTCCATCAGACACAAACTCTGAGTTGGGTGGGGCAAAATTTTTCTTGTATTTACACATTGAGATATAAGAATAGCATCTGGGGGCTGCAGAGATAGATCAATGGTCTAATTGCCTACCTAGGGAAATGCAAGGACTTGGGTTCAATCCCTGGTGCTGCATGTAATTCTCGCCATGGGAATGCTGAGCTGGTCCCCAAGACATGGCATGAAGGTACACAACTGCAATCCCAGCACTGGGGTGGCTTAAACAAGAGAATAGCTACATAGTGAGACTACATACCAAATACATAAAATTAAAAAAAAAATGAATGACATCTGGAGCATGACTTTTGAATCATTTTTATTGATCAGAGGTGAAGCTTCCCTCTCTTTTAGCAGTGATTTGCTTAGTGATTTCTCTAAGGGAGGCCTTGCCTTATACTTGTGCATGTAATAAAAGCCAGGTTTGAATGGGAATTTCAGGGCAAGGTCCTGGGCCATAAAAATGTACATTCACACTTTTATTTATTTATTTATTTTGGCAGAACTGGGGATTGAACTCAGGCCCTTGAGCTTGCCAGGCAAGTGCTTATTCTATGGAGTCATCTCCCTGGCCCATTCATAATTTTACACAGCTTATACAGTTTGGGATTAAAGGATGATAAGATAGAGAAGGATCAACAAGAAAAATTTCCCAACTTGCCAGTCTAATATAAAAGATTTTTATTTAGTGGTCTGGTCTGGTTTTGTCTCTTCTCATCTCATCTCGTCTCTTCTCACCTTGTTCTGCCTTGTTCTTTACTTTTCCTTTCCTTTCTTTTCTCTCTCTCTCTCTCTCTCTCTCTCTCTCTCTCTCACACACACACACACACACACACACACACACACACATACACACACACACACACACACACACACACACAGCAATGAGACTAGATTCACAGAAAGGAGGGAAACATAAAACTGAAAGATATAGGGTTACTTTGAATTAAAAAATATTTTGGGGTGGGGAGAGAAAGGTGCTCCATTTTTATTGTCTCAAAGTTCAAAGGCTCTGCTGTCTTTGGAGATCTGGTGAAGCCTGTGAAACCCTTCTTAGAATAAAGCATTTAGTGTATACAATATATGGATTTTCCCTGGTCAGCTTTCTATCACTGGCACAGAATATGCAAAGGAGAAGATGATTTTGGCTAGTTCCAAGGGAGAGCACCATGGTGGAAGTGTGCAGTGGGGGGAAGCTGTTTGTGTCATGGCTGCTGGGAAACAGTGTGGGGACCAGTGCTGGGAAGGAAAAGGCCAGAGACCAGGTAAGGGCTCCCCAGTGACCTCCCTGGTCCACCCAGCATGACTTAATTGCCTTACTAGGCAGCTTTCTGGCCAAGGGAGTTGAGATCAAGGTCCACCACTACAAGGATTGTAGAGAACAATATTTATATCAAAATAGCATTATCAAGAGAGTTATGGAAATCTAAGTTTATGACAAAGTGCTATTGTATTGAGCATTAGTATCCAGCAAAAGGTGGAAACTTTCATAATCTTGAAGCAGCAGCGCACTCAGTCGCAGGGCATGATCATGGCACCGAGGCTTATCGCATGCTTCAGTGAATAAAATGCTAAATTTCAGCTCAAGCTTAGTAAGTCTGACAGAGGTTAGTGACAATAAAGAAGTGAATTTTTTTCCTGTTTGATTTCACACGGCCCCAGGTTCTCTCCAGGAACCTTGTGTTGAAGACCCCTGGCCCTGTGACTACCAGTTCTTGCCACATTCTCTTACTGGTGACGTTGGGTAAAGGAACTCAGCTCAGCTCAGTTCAGCCTCTTGATGAGACTCTGCTCTACCCATCCGGCCTGTCTGTGCAGCACAACCACATCTCGGTGACCCTCTGTCCTGCTGGAGCAGCACGCCGCCCACAGCGAGACCTGCCTTTTTCCAGTTGTACTGTGATGAAGTGGGCCTTTCCAGATCCTTCAGGGCTGGATCTTCACAGTCCTGGCTAATGGTGTTAAGCCATGTGTCCAGTCAGTTTTATGCATAATAAAGCTGTCGTGCTGCTCTCCAAGTGTCTTCTGTGCCTTACCTCCCATTTTGACCTCCTGTGGTGCACCACAGAAACTCAAGATTGCTGCTGGAGTGCTCTGATAGTTCCCTTACTGTGTCATCCAGACTGTGATGAGAGAAGGTCCGGTAGCCAGTTATTCATTCATTCTAGATGTGTCTATGATGGTGTCTCTGGAAGAGATGAGTGTCTGAATCTATAAGCTGAGGACAGCTCGCCCTCCCCAGTGTGGGTGGGTATCATACAGTCCTGTTAAAAGGCCCAAACAAACTATCGAAGTGGTAGAAGGGCACATTTCTCTTTCTGTTTGAGCTGGGATGTAGATATTCTTCAGCATGTGGGCATTAATGTTACCCTTATTGAAGGCTGGATTTCAACAGGAGCTTACACAATTGACTTCCCCGGTGCTCCAGCCTTCGGACTTAGACTAGAGTCACATCATTGGCTTTCCTCAGACTCCAGCTTGCAAACAACAGATTGGGGGACTTTTCTGCCTTCATAACCATGTGAGCTAATCCTTCATGATAAATCTTTTCTACCTTTATGTGCATTCTAGTGGCTCAGTTTCACACAGTCCATGGGCTCTGGAGACAGGCAGGTGTGATCTAAAGCCAGCCTCTGCTCTCACTTGCCTGGGACTTTGGAAAAGTATTTCTCTGTCCCAGAGTTTTCATTATTAACTGGGAGTGATGATAGAATCTACTCTGTTAGGTTACATGAGAATTTAGTGAGTAGATTCTGGTGACAGTCTTAGAAAAATATTGGAACCCTGAAATAGGCTTGGTAAATATTAGCTGTTATGAGTATGATTCTGAATGGAGCATGGGGGAAAAAAATGCTGTTAATGGAGCCCCCAACCCTAGCAACTCGTACTTAAGTGTCTGGATGCCTACAGAGGTAAAGTGATCTAGACGCCTGCCTGGCTCTATCTATGAATGCTGAATAAATACAACTAGTGGAAATTTGCTCATTGTTAAGGAGACAATCCCTGACAATTCTCTGAGATATGTATGCTAATACGGCTGAGCAGCTTATTAAAACAGTGAGGCCTTCAGTACCACTCTATGAAATCGAGCTTTTTATAGACCCAAAGTGGTTAAATAGCAGTAAGTCAATGTGATTTTCCCTAATGCTTCCATAACAGTTGTTAAGCAGCCACTGTCTTCACTGTCCAGGGTTCTTCGGCCCTTTCCTTGGATCTCTTCAGTCAAAAGATCCCCAGTATCTTGCTGTGGTGTCAGGTCTGTGTAGTCTGTTATTGTTATTAAGGAAAAAGTTTTTAAAGTAGACTGTTTATTGAGGACTTGATGACTTCTTTTAGATGTTGAAATTTGTACAAGGCCCTCTTATGGTTTAGATTCCAAGGTTCCTAGTTATCACTTCTTAAAAGTAGCACTCAAGGCCGGCTTTGAATCACTGAAGTGTTTGTAACATTTCTTAAACCTCTGTGCTGGGTCCCTATAAGTTTAATTATCTCAGCTCAGAAACATGTGCGAATTACTGTCTGGTTCTCTTAGGAGAAGCACACGGTGAGGGCTGATTTAGCAGAGGCCCTAACAGGATTATCAGCAGGCACCTGGCTCCAAATGCCCACCAGCTGCGTGCAGCCTCGCTGAGCCGTGAAGTCCCTGTGCCCAGCCTGGGAAGCCGAGAGAACCCTGGGATCATGTTATAGTGTTACTTCCTGGCGCTGCGGTAGGTCATCCCATGCATCCAAGCGATCCAACAGCTGAGCTAACTTGGGAGAACAGAACATGAAAGGATAATTATTTTGGCTTTTAAGAACCTCTAGGATTTGGCTCTACTTTCTTGTCTCTTCTCCAGCAGGTTGTCCCATGCAGTTTTTTCATCTCTGTATTTTTAGTAGAATTCTTTCCCCGCCCAAAATTTCTTTCCCTTCTATGATTCACCGATGAAATGTGCAACCCAGACAACACGCCACATTGGTCTGGAAGCCTCACAAGACAGAACCTACATCCTAGCAGTGGCTGGATCCCCCAGGCTTCTTTTATTATGGGATGCAGGTCAGAACTTCCTTCTTCAAAAGATGGGAGCAGTAGGAGGAAGAGGAGTGCAGCTAAACAGGAATGGCATCCCTGTTTTGTATCAAACACTTCTGAGGACAGTGATTTGCTCATTCATGGGGCCAATATGTATGTACTAGACATGTTCCAGACACTGGAGGTACAATAGCAAAGAGAGCACAAGGGAGTCCCTATGTCACCTTTTTATTTATGAAACATGACTTTATTTGCTTGTCTTTTTTTTTTTTATAGCATCATACATATAAAAGTATGTATACAAGCCGGGCATGGTGGCGCATGCCTGTAATCCCAGCACTCGGGAGGCTGAGGCAGGAGGATTGTTGTGAGTTCGAGACCAGCCTGAGCTACAAAGTGAGCTTAAGGCCAGCCTGAACTGCATAGTGAGACCCTGTCTCAAAAAGACAAAAAAAAAAAAAAAAAAAAAAAAGTATGTACACAATAAGAACTAGGTACTTGCATCCTTTCATGACAAATTTTCCCTTCGGGTAGTGTTGTGATCATTATTTTTCACCCCTGTGTGAACAGATGTATCCTATACGCTATCTTAAAAGAGAAGGGTCATGGGTGCAAGCTGAACTAAAAGAGCCAGGTATGTGCACTTATATTTTCCTTGTGACTGAAGGTGGATTGATTGTTTTCCCACGTCTCCATAGACTTGGTTTGTAACACCCGCGATAGCACTAAGCACTTGTCACTGAGCTACAAAGGCGGTTCCTGAGCAAGCCAGGCCACCTGCATGGAGAGGCCTGGTTAATTTACCAGCCAGCTCCTGCAGATATGGAGAAGACCAGACTGAACTCAGTAGCGAGCTCATGCTCAGATAAGCAAGGTCAGGCATCCCTGGGGGTGCAAACAATTACAGAAAAACCCACTCACTGCAGCCTCACAAATAGTTTGCAATTTGCTTCTTGCTTTCCTTTGGGCTTAGGGCCAATGTTGTCCAGGGGGAATTACAATATTCATTTGCAAAACAAAAACAAAACAGAACCAAACAAAAAGCTTGAAACAGAATAAAAAGCCTGATCTTTTTTGGGGGATAAGTATAACAATTTTATTCAAATTTTATGGGCAAATGTGGTGGTCATTGTTTTGTTTATATTTACAACCGTTTTGTGAAGTAGATTTTTTTTTATATGTGATTGATTCACTGTTGCTTGTAAGCAATTTTTTTTATGAATGAAAGTAATATAATGGCTATTTGTTGCTAATTAAATACAGAATATATGAAGTATTCTGTAGGTTTTGGGTCCAAAGACATTTGGGAAAAAGTTTCTGGGTGACAATAATGTGAGTTTAGTGTTTCAATGAGTAGAATAATTATAGAGTTATTTATGTTAATGTAGTAATTTCTAATTAACAGAATGACTTTCATATAAACAATCTAGCTCTGTATCTAAGGACCAATATCTTTAATTGCCCTGTGATAAACTACAAGCAAAACCCACAGCAGGATAACAGATAGCAGTAAAATCTGTCTATTAAACAGATACTGTTGTGCCTCTCTAATCCTGCTCACTTCTTAGAGTGCTGAAAGCAGAATTTTAATGGAGAATCATTTAAAAGACATTCAAGCACACTGGAGCACATCTCTGCCTATGTAGGACCAGATGGAATTTTTTTAGAAAAATCTTCAAAACTGACCAAGAAGGAGCCGAGCACATACAAAGATATTTAGGCAGGGGGCTGGGGATTTAGCTCAGGGGCACAGCACCAGCCTGGCAAGCAGGAGGTCATGAGTTCAATTCTCACTACAAAAAAAGTTAGGCAAAAGATTTCCCCCTTTGAAGACTTACGTGTCTACCAGAAGAACTTGGCCAGGATTATCAGTACTCAGATCAAACATACCTCGTTCGTGTTTCTTATGCACGAACACCACGTACCAGCTCGCTGAGATTACCATCTAATTAGGCCAAACTTCCCTGGGAGTTGGTAAATACTTTCATCACAGTTATATTCTTAGTCTCTTCTATCTTGCATATTATTAAATATTTTGTTGCATTAAATTTGCTAAACTCTTAAATAACCTATTAGGTGATTTCCAAATATTACTCTGATGTGTGTGGATTCAAACTACTATGAGGTTATGTTTGAGGTGGGATACTGAATGTATTTAAATTACTAATCAGGAGTCTGGGGTAAGGATTAAGACCCAGAGGGTAGATGGGATAGGGATCCCTTTGGTTTCTCAGTGCCCTGCATATTTTTCCGAAGTCCTTCTGATTGCAGCTGTTGTCCTCCTGGTGCTAAACCTGCCTGTGTCATGTGAACTAGGTGGAATGGAGGTCACAGTAGCCTGTCCTACCCTGACCAAAGGTGAAAGACCCGTGATTCCACATACCCTCTTGTGTTGCTGCGGCAGTTGGTTCACAGCAGAGCACGTAGGCCAACTTGGGTCAATCACTGCATTTCCGAAAGCTTTACGCTTGGAGTTAACTTTTTCCACTGAAATTATTACACGGTGAGGACATGGTTGGCCATCACTAGAGGTTATCTTGGAGAGATGCAAATTGAAAATTGAATTTAACCTAGATCGAGGAAAATAAAGAAAAGAGAAACTGAGATATAAGGACATTATGTGGGCACTGACATGTGCTATGCCTAAAGCCAGTGATAATTTCAAACTTTCCAGACATGTTTTTGTAAAAGCTACTTTGAGCATAATTTACATCATTTGAAATTAAAGGGGTCATTATTGATGCAGAGGTTACCCATTTGTTTAAGCAACAACCAAACCAAACTAATTATAATTAGAAGCCAGAGTGTAATTGCTACATATAAATAATACCAAAACAGAGGATGTTCTCTACTGAGGTGGGAGACACAGTTTGCAACATGATCCCATTAATTTAACAAAATACATGGGTAGAGATTATGAGAAATCTTCAAAACCAATTTATGCTCTATTTGTAGATGATTTCTGCTTCAACTAAGCACTGCATACACAGGATTTCTACTCAGAGACAATCCACTGAGTGTGCTGAGGCTCACAATGTAGTATAAAAAGCAGCAAAAGCACACTGAAATCAAAGCAAAAGACATTTCTTTCCTTGCTTAGCAGTTTAAAATACCCCCTCAGAACTGGCCATGTCTTGCCCCTGTATGCTTTCCTCATTCTTCATGATTTACTTCCTACCACTTCTGATTTCTGGCTGAGTCTCAATCTTTATGCTAATTTACATTAATGCCTTCATCTTCTCTTCCTTTTGCCAGTTGTCAGCTTTGATCTGATTTTTAAGTCTTGCTGCCTCCAATCCATGTTGTTACCTCTCCTCCTTAAGAGGTGTCTACTTCATTATATTTCATAAGGCCTACTTCCTCCTGGACTAACCTACACTCCAGGATACTTCCTTCCATTGTGTTGAGTTTAAATTTCTTTGCATCCCAAATCTGGCCTATTGCCTGTAGAATATGACATTAAAGTCATTTCCCAAACAGGACTCTGAAAAATAAAATTCAATGACTCACTTTTCTTCTTGTTTCCCTCTTTGGATAAATGCAGCAATCTGTGGGAGAAGTTGCACAGGGAGTCTCGTTAATAATGCCTTTGTTTGGGGAAACAAAGTCAAACATATGTGTGTGGTTGACCCATTACATTTCAACACACTGTACCTACTCCGCTATCCCCTTGTGGGTGGTAGCAGTGGTGATTGGGAAACTGACCCCTCTCCAGGGAGGGAGGGACCCTGATTAGTCTCAGTGAATCCTGGTAATCTTCTTTCTCTTATCAGTAATTGCTTTAAGAACTCAGACAGAGTGTTACATTCCACATGTGACAGCACAAGTTTAAATGACATATATTGCTCCCAACAGAGAGTAGAGAAGGCTTTGATTCCACAGGACGAAGGGGGAAGGATCTTTCTCTTCCCTCCTTTCCTTTTCCATGTTTCTTGTATTCCTTGGGAAAGAACAAGGAAATCTAGGGCCTTAACTCTTACACATGGCCATCATCTAACTGCACATAAAATCAGCTACGAGTGAACCTGAAGTTGTATTGAATAGAACAGAGAGATAGTATAAACTTGAGTGTTTCGTGACATTGTTCATCCCATGCCCATCAGAACTTCCAGATAAGGGTGTCATACCTTCTGTGTTGTTTCAAACCTTCTGATTAAAAAAGCTAATGGGACCAACACACTGGGTTTATTAGCATTCTTTTGTTGGATCAAGTTTTGAGTAGAGGAGAATGAATAGAGGTGGAAAAAGGGAAATGAGAAATATTTTCCAGAGAAGGATTGGATAGGATAGGTACAAGGAAAAGGAGTTAGGGATATCAAAAAATACATGTTTTGTGTGTTATAGTGGTACAGACATTCCTGCTTCCAGGCAAAGATCACAAGATTGAGCCTCAAGTAGAGTAAATAAGAACGGGAGACAGAATTTACATTTGTGAATCACTTTCCTCTTGATGAGGGCCTGCTGCTACCTGATTGTGTTTGAGCCTTAGAACTCACTCTAGAGAAAGTTTTCATCACCTACATTGTATGAATGAGGCAACTAAGGTTTAAGATGAAAACAATGGCACAGAGCCCTACAGCCTGTGATACCAAACCGGGGACTGACTTCAGAGCTCAAACTCAGAGGGCTGAGCTGCCTTCACCACCCATGTTGCCTCCACCCTTTCCTGGCTGTCAGTGTCTTCCTCAAAGTCAAAACCCGCTTTTCTTATTGGCGTGTCTTTGGAAAGGCCGCCCCAGGGCATTCCTTATCGTTTGTGGTTTTTTGATTTCCCTTACCATGAAATGGGCTTTATTTGTTGGCATCTAATCCCTTCCTTGTCCACTCCCTCTGCTTCTTCACTACATTAGGCTTCCTGTTGGTTTTGAGTTCTGAACACCCTGGGTCGACAACTGGAGTCAATTTCTGCATGGGATTCAAAGGAAATCAACTGAATGGGTTCTACACAATGAGGAACTTAGTGGGTCATTACAGCTTAAGTAATTCTCAGGAAATAGGATGAAACTGTAGAACAGGTATCTTTGAACCTAAATAATGAGCCAAGAGCAAATAAGCTCTTCAGTTTTTGATAACCCCTGTGAGACTATTTATGTTTCACCACAAATATGGAAGAGGAAAATGGAAAGGAGTGGAAACAGTAAGGGAAGAAGCACCAAGGAGAGAAATGAAAACCATGTGCAAATATTAGGACTGCAAGTGTGAATATATATGCACTGATTTTCTTTTTTTGCCCTTTCTTGTTCGGATACATTTGTGATACATGAAAGATGCATTCATGGAGGGGAAGTGGTGCATACACTTGACATATCTTGATCCTTTGTACTTCCTCTTCCCCATCCTCTAATCTGCTTCTATCTTCACACAGGTAAGTAAGTACTTTCTGATCAAGTTTTTCTCCTATTTTGGTGTTGATCAAGACTGTTCTTAGGAAGCACAGTCAGCTGTTCAGCTGAGGTCCTTGAGTAGCACTGAGTTCATAAAATCAGTGCCTTCTGTGAAGGGGCCGCACTGCCCAGCATGACAAATGGCAGAGATGATCACAAATTTACTCGCAGACAAGCCCAGTTTTTTACCCTGACCACATTTTTTTCTTGAATATCACCCACAGAATATGAGCAAATTACAAAACTTTCTTGATCATTTCCTAATGTTGCATGCTCTCCCTTCTTTCGGTAAGCCTTACAAATTCCTGTGGGAAGCAAAGATTAGGAAGTTATGGGGTCAAATATTATTTTAATCACTTGTTCCTGTGTACATTTCTATTCCCTCCCT
>PVKA01005754.1:12164-37827 GCA_004027165.1 Ctenomys sociabilis
TTTTATTGAAGTACAAATATCAATCAGACAGTTTTAAGACACCTTAACAAGACAGATTCGATAAATTAATACATTGCAAACTGTTTTCATGCTGTTTTGGTATCGTACAAGGTGCATACATGATATTATACTTACAGACATTATTATAGCAGATGTCTCTAATCAGTAAATTAAGAGAGTGTAGCTGTTTACTTATATTTCTATTTTTGAACTTCAGAAATCTTTCTTTTCTTGATTTAATGAGGCATGCCTTTTTTTCTTTTTGCCATTTCAGCTAGTTTTTTTTTTTTTTTCCTGTCTTGTATAGAGTATTACTTAGCCAAGATGAAATTGGATTAAAATCAAAACATTTAAATAAGGAATCATTAGATCAAGAGAAATTTCAGTTACATTTGACCTAGACTGACCTTTCTCTGTTACTTATGATATCTCTGAATGCTCTGACATCATAGATATGGGGGCTGGGCAGGTGATTTTTTTTTTTTTTTTTTTTTTTTAGAATAGCACAAAGCATTTATTGTGCCTATTACAGTGTGGTAAGGAACAACCACAAGTAGTTTCTTTTTTCTTTTTTCAAAGAACTTTTCTGGTGTGTGTTTTTGAGACAGGGTCTTGCCAGGTGATATAGCTAGCCTTGAACTCACTTTGTAGCCTGGGCTGGTCTTGAACTCACAGTGACCCTCCTGTTTCAGCCTCCTGAGTGCTAGGATTATGGGAATCTTCCACCAGGTTTGGGTCTTTTAAAGACTTTCAGTGGATGGGCAGGTGATTTGTCTAAAGCATTGATGAACAAGAAATACTGCAAAAGGGGACATTTTACCTTATTTTTACTCTTAGGATGAAGATAACTCTTGGAATGCAGGAATGTGAAAGTAAACAATATAATGACAGTGTTTCTGATTAGTTTCACTACTAGAACCATGAGATTTATAGAGAAAAATTGATGGGTTTGCACAAATCATAATGATTAAATGCAAAAGATCATATAAGGAAAGAGTTCAAGTAAATTAAAAGGTAGTGTAAATCAATGTGCAAAGACATCTGCAAAGATCAAACATATAATGTGCGGTTGTCATGCTGTAATTCTGTATAATAAAACATGTTCATGAGCACAGACTCCATGGAGTATACATCTTAAGGGCTGTTTCTCCACATTGGTCCAAGGGAAGTTGGTAACTGAAGCAAAACCATAAATTGTGGAATCATTTGGAATTTGCAGTCAAGCAATGAAAGGTTTTTAAATGTCCAACTTTGTATTTTCTTTCTCTGGACCTCATGATTCTCCCTCACAGCCTTCATGTATATTTATGTAGAAAAGCTCAATGTGTGGGCTTTTATTTATTTATTTTTTAACCCTGAGATGGCAATATGGGGGAGAGGAGCAAGGATCTTGCTCATTGCTCTGGATGGTGGTATTGGTGACAGGGGACAAAGTTCATTCTTTGCCCTTCCCCCATTGCCCTTGGACAGTGGTGCTGGTGAGAAGAGACAGACAACTCCTAGCAAAGCCTCAGCATCAGTGATAAGGCTATTTAACATTAGAAATTTAAAAGCAGTAACTCAGAAGACAAAATGCCCAACCCATCCAGGACAAGTCCCAAACAAAAAGAGATAGAGGAAATCAGAAGCCAACAAATGGGGCTTTCTGAAATGATAGCAGCAGAAGTGAAAAAACACGTGGAAGAGATTATAGAAAAAAATACCTGCTAAGGTATAAAAGATGACTATAAAAATAAAAGATATTAAAGCAGACACAAACATATGGAGGTCAGAAAAATGATGAAAACCATGAATGTCAAAAATAGACAAGAAATAGAATCAATGAAACAGATCCAAATAGGAATGCAGGAAGTTATAAACTCCACTGGGAATATACAGCAGATTGAATAAATGTGACAATAGACTTTCAGATATATAAGACAGGAACATGACCAGCAACCAGGAGAAGAAAGATAGCTTAAAAATCACAAGAGACATGAATAATCAGTCTAACAGCTAGAGGATAAAGTAAAGAAGAGCAACATATAATGGATTGGAATCAGCAAGAAAGCTGGAGACAGCACAAAATCCATTAAAAATCTCTTCACAGAAATAATGACAGGCTCAGGGGCCAGGGTTTGATCCCCAGGCCTGCATTGCTGGCCCCATCCTGGGGCGTGCTGAGGGCAATTGTACACACCTATAATCCCAGCTCTTGAGAGGCTGTAAACTGGCAGGTCACTATGAATCTGATCTAGTAGTCAGACCCCGAACACCCTGGAGACCCTTTCCTAAAGTACAAAAAAGAAATAATGAAGTAATGACAGATAATGTCTCAACATGGATAAAGACTTTGACATACATCTCGACATTAGTGCACGGTGATAGACATGGGTCTAGCTTTGGTCTTCAGCATATGAAAGGTCAGTTTTTCCATCACCATTTATTAAAGAGACTAGCTTTCTTCCTGTTTGGACCCTTTGTCAAAGATAAGGTGGCTGTGTTCATAGTTGTGTCCACATATTCTAATCTGTTCTATTCCTACTCAGGTTTTTATTTTTTTTTTTCTTGAATCATGTTGATTTTATCATAAGTCTTAGAAACAATCCAAATGCTCATCAACTGATGAATGGATAAAAAAAAAGATTGGTATTTTTATACAGTGGAATATTACTCAGCTATGAAGAAAGATAAACTTCACTTGATTTCCAAGCTGGTGCTGGGGGTCCTATGAGGAGAGACACAGGCAAGGATCTATCTGTTGAATAACTATGGAAGAGTACACCAAAATAGAGAAAATTGAAGAAGGTACTTATGGAGTTGTATATAAGGGTAGACACAAAACTACAGGTCAAGTGGTAGCCATGAAGAAAATCAGACTAGAAAGTGAAGAGCAATGGGTTCCTAGTACTGCAATTCAGGAAATTTCTCTGTTAAAAGAACTTCGCCATCCAAACATAGTCAGTCTTCAAGATGTGCTTATGCAGGATTCCAGGCTGTATCTCATTTTTGAATTCCTTCCCATGGATCTCAAGAAATACCTGGATTTTATTCCTCCTGGGCAGTTCATGGATACATTACTTGTTAAGAGTTATTTGTACCAGATCCTTCAGAGTATTGTCTTTTGTCACTCTAGAAGAGTTCTTCAGAGAGACTTGAAACCTCAAAATCTATTGATTGATGACAAAGGAACAATTAAACTTGCTAGAGCTTTTGGGATATCTATTAGAGTATATACACATGAGGTAGAGACACTCTGGTGTAGATCTCCAGAAGTGCTGCTGGGGTCTGCTTGTTACTCAACTCCAGTTGACATTTGGAGTACAGGCACCATTTTTTGAAGAATTAGCAACTAAGAAACCACTTTTCCATGGGGATTCAGAGATTGATCAGCTCTTCAGGATTTTCAGAGCGTTGGACACTCCCAACAATGAAGTGTGGCCAGAAGTGGAGTCTTTACAGGACGATAAGAATACATTTCCCAAGTGGAAACCCGGAAGCCTGGCAGCCCATGTCAAAAACATGGATGAAAATGGCTTGGATTTACTCTTGAAAATGTTAGTCTATGATCCTGCTAAACAGATTCCTTGCAAAATGGCACTGAGTCATCTGTATTTCGATGATTTGGATGGTCAGATTAAGAAGATGTAGGTTTCAGACAAAGAGCTTCCACACGTTATAATCTAGGATGAATAGTTTTATTTTTACTGTTGATTCTGTCTATTTCTGTCTCTTATGTTTTTCTTTGCTGTGAAATTGAAACTATACTTCACTTGCCATTTCAAAAGTATAAATTAAAAATGTAAATATTTTCTATATACACTTAAATATTCTACATATGTGAAAAAAAAGAAAGATAAACTTCAGGCTTTTATCAGTAAATGGGTGCAACTAGAGATGGTATACCTAAGTAAAATAGATCAGACCTGCATGTGTATTGTCTCCCTACTGTAATAAAATAGAAAGAGTATATAAAATCCAAAAGGTACAATAGATGCCATGAAAGGGAAAGAGACTGCTCAAAAGGAAAGAACTGGATGGGGAAAGGAGAAAAGAAGGAAGAAAAAATATACACATACACACACAATATAGTTAAGATAATTGTACTAACAATTTTTATTGACCTGTTGAAAGGAATGGTTAATGCCTAGTTTGATCAATTTTCCCTGCCTATACCTGGGAAACTGAACAATGACCCTGAAGATAACAATATGCAATATAAAAGCCATTGTTGCTTTCTTATCATCTTCTTTTGAAAATTCAGTATCATTTTTATTGCTTTCTCATCTCTAAAATAAAAGATGAACAATAAACTTAAAATAAAACAATCAAAAAATGAATTTGATAAACAGATAAATTAAGTATATAGGACTTGAAATAGCCATGATCAAAATAGAAATATACCAAACCATATAGTAATCAAGATTACAGACATTCAGCACAAGAACAAAATATTAAAAATGGCTAAAGAAAAGGTACACATCACCTATAAAGGAAAGCCCATCAGAATCACAGCACACTTCTCAACGTAAATCCTAAAATCAAGAAGAACTTGGAGTGAAGTATTTCAAGTCATGAAGGAAAACAATCTTCAAGCCAGGTTGGTGTATTGTGCAAATCTATCTTTTAAAAGTGGAGGAGAAAGTCCACACTTCCATGACAAAGAACAACTGGAGAAATTTATGACCATCAAACTAGCTCTACAAGACATTTTGAAAGAAATATTACAAAGAGATATTGAAGACCATATACACAAGCACACCAATAGAGAGAAGCCATCAGATAGTACAAGCAATTGAACAGAGATGAGAGACAGCAAATGAATAACAGGGAAACAACATGAACAAGAAAAGCCAATACATGGCTTATAACCATGAACACAGAGGGTCTCAAATCATCAGTCAAAAGAAACAGACTGAGGGCCAGCCTGATAGCTCAGTGAACCAGCATTCATGCCATACTGTCCCCATCCATGGGGCACTGATATGGCGATGGAGACTGGGTATGGCGTTGCACGCCTGTAATCCTAGTGCTTGGGAGGCTGAAAACAGGAGAAACACTGAGTCCAATCTACACAGTGAGACCCTATAAACCTTGTCCAGAAAAAAAGAAACAGTGGCAGAAAGAATGAATAAACATGATCCACTGATGTGCTTCATTTAAGCAACATATTTAATCCAAAGAGAAATTCATAGAGTAAAGGTCAGAGGATGAAAAGTGATTCTCTATACCATGGGAACCCAGAAAAAGCAGGGGTAGCTGTTCTATTTGCAGACATTACAGCCTTTAAGCCAAAACTGATCAAAAGAAATGAAGAAGCTCACTACATACTTGTTAAGAAAGCTCCAAGAAGAAAAGATAATAATTATGAATGTCTATGTACCCAATACAGGTTCACCCAACTGCATAAAACAAATATTAACAGACATAAAAATCAAATAAGCACTAATACAATTGTATTGGAGGACCATAATATCTTACTGCCACAAATGGATAAACTAGACAAAAAAAAAAAAAAAAAAAATCAACAAAGACATATTAGAATTAAATCAAGCATGTTAAGTACGCCTCTTCTTCCTCCTCCTCCTCTTCTTCCTCTTTTTCTTCTTTTCCTTCCTCTTCCTCTTCTTCCTCCTCTTTTTCCTCTTCCTCTTCCTCTTTCTCTTTCTCTTCCTCCTCCTCCTCTTCTTCCTCCTCCTCCTTCTCTTCTTCTTCTTCTGTATTTTGTGCAGGGTTTACAGGGTCTCATAGTACACAGATAGGACTCATATTGATTTTCCTGTTTTCAGCTTCCCAAGCACTGGGATTACAGGCATGTGCCACCATGCCCATTCTCAATTGCCATTTCAACACACCCTGGGGCCAGGGCTGTCACAGCTTGCTGAGGATTGAACCTTGGTCCCTGCATCTGACAAAGAAGATGCCTTAACTCACTGAGCTGTCTCGCTGGCCCAAATCATTCTTAAATGTAGTGGAACTGAAATCATTCCATGCATGCTATCTGACCATAGCACAATGAAAGTGGAAATCGATGACAAAAGAAACTACAAAAACTACATTACACATGAAATTAAATAACATCAATGAGTCACAGAGGAAATTAAAGAGGAAATTAAGCAGTGTATACAGTTAAATGACACTGCTGATACAACAGACCAAAACTTATTTGATGTAATGAAAGCAGTTCTACAAGGGAAATTTATAGCAATGAACACACACATCAGGAAAATAGAGTGAGCTCAAATAAGCAACCTAAGGTTGAACCTTAAATTTCTAGAAAAAGAATAAGAAGTGAAACTCAAAGTTCATACAAGAAAAGAAATTATAAAGACAAGAGCAAACATTAATGCAATAAAGACTAAAACAGTAGTACAATGAATCAATGAACTGAAAAGTTGCTTCTTTGAAAGAATAAAGAAAATTAACGAACAATTAGCTGTCAAAAAGTGAAAAGAAAAAAAACACAGATTGAGGCATTTAAGAATGAAAAGGGAGAATCAAAAGAACCCCACAGAAATCCAGATCATCAATACCTACTATGACAGCCTATCCCCTAATAAGAAGAAAAATGCAGAATAAGCGAACAGATTCTCTCTCTCTCTCTCTGTCTCTCTCTCAATTGCCAAAATGAAGTCAAGGAAATGTCAACTAAACTGATATCAGCTAATGAAATTGAAAGTGTAATTAAAGATTTACCAACAAAGAAAATATCAGACCCTGATAGATTCATTGCTCAGTTCTACAAGAAATCTGAAGAACAAATGCTACTAATGCTGAGAATCTTTAAAGAAATTGAAAGGGAAGCAGTACTTCCCAAGTCATTCCTGAAAGCAAGTATTATTCTGATTCAAAAACCAGAGAAGAACCCAGCCAAGAAAGAAAATGTCAGGCCAATTTCTTTAATGAACATTGATGTAAAAATCTTTAATAAGATACTGGCAAAGAGAATGCAGTAAATCATAAAGATTATATATCATAATCAAGTAGAATTCATCCCAGAGATGCAGGGATGGTTCACCATATGCAGATCAATAAATATAAAACTCCTTTTAACAGAACCAGAGGCAAAAATCACATGATCATCTCAACAGATGGAGAAAAAGCATTTGACAAAATCCAACACTCATGCATGATAAAAATCCTACAGAAAGTGGCAGTAGATGGTCTTTACCTCAAACTTATAAACACCATTTATGACAAACCAACTGAAAGCTTTTACTCTAAATTAAGGAATAAGACAAGGTGCTCATTATCACCACTCATTGAATATTAGATAAAGGGAAACAGTAAAGATTATAAAGATAGAAAAAGAAGAATTCAAATTATCATTATTTGCAGATGATGTGAACTCTACATGGAGGACCTCAAAAGCTGCACCAAAAAAATTTGAGTAAATTAAATCTGAAAGGTACAATAGATACTGAGGAACAGAAAGAAACTCTTCAAAAGGAAGGAACAAGTGAGATGAAGGTAAGGAGAAAAGAAAGAAGGAAGGGAAAACAGAAATATATGTGTATACGTAGCATAGCTTGTCCAGGTTTTGTTCAGGTTTAATTGCACAGCTGATTTCTGCTGGTCTCGAAAGGAGAAGTTGATGCTTAATTTCTCTCTTGCTCCTTCTTAATGTTTTAAATAATTTTTGGACCAATTTTGCATGCTTATATCTGGTAATCTGAGCAACTAATTTAAAAACAACAATATGCAGTATAATGGCCGTTGTTCCAATCCTGTAATGCTTCAAGTGAAATTCTGTACCATTTCAAACAATTTTCTTTCTTCCAGTGAAATTTTGTATCGCTTTTAGTGAAATTCTATATCATTTCAAATAATTTTCTCTCTTTCAGTGAAATTCTGTATCATTTCAAATCTTTCTTTCTTTCTTTTACTATTTTTTTTAACTGTCTTTAAAAAATAAAGACCAAAAAGTAAAACAAATTCAGTAGTGCAGTGGGATACAAAATTAATGCTCAAAAATCAGTAGCTTTCCTATACATAAGCAAGAAACTGACAGAGAAAAAAAATTAGGGAAAGCACATCCTTCATGATAACATCTAAAACAATGAAGTACTTAGGAGTCAATTCAACAAAGTATGTAAAAGACCTGTATAGCGAAAATCACAATAACCAAAAAAGGAGATTGAAGAGGGTTTTAGAAAGCTGAAAGGTGTCTTTTGCTCTTGGAAAGGAAGAACCAACATAATGAAAATGACCATCCTTCTAATACTGCTACACAGATTTAAAGCAAGCCCAATCGATACACCATTAGCATTCCTCACATATCTAGAGAAAACATTCCTAAAATTCATTTGGAGCCACAAAGGAACTAGAATAGCAAGAGAAATTCTGGGAAACAAGGCCAGTCAGGAGGCATCATAATGCCGGACCTGAAATGATACTACAAAGCTACTGTGGTAGAATCAGCATGGTATTGGCAATAGAGCAGATCTGAGGATCAGTGGAACAGAGTAGAAGATGCAGATGGAACCCCCCAAGCACAGTTAGTCACCTTATCTTTGCAAACATGTTTACTGGAAGAAAGCCTCTTCAGTAAATGGTTCTAGAAAAACTGGCTTTGCACATGCTGAAGACTAAAACCAGACCCACAGGTAACTTCCTGCACTAAACTAAATCCAAAAAGATCTAAACATTAAATAGGAATATTAAATTTACTGGAAGAGAAAATAGACATACATTTTGAAGGCTTAAGTTTAGGCATAGATGCATACAGAAACTTCATGAACAAAACCTGGACTGCAAGAGAAATAGTACAAAGACTCAACAACTAGAACCTTACCCTATTAATAAGCTTTTGAACAAAAAGCAAATCACCAACAGGATGCAAAGACAGTCAATAGAGTGGGAAGAATTACAGTAGTTGTCCCACAGACAGAGGACTTATATGTGTACCATATAAATAAGTGAAAAAAAAACCCAGACCTTATCAATTCAAAGAGGGAATAAAAAATGGGCAGCTGAGATGATTATGCACTTCTGGGATGAAGAAATACAAATGGAAACATGAAAAAATGTGACATGGCACTCAACATTACTGCTCATTCACGATGAAAATGGAAACAAAACTGAAACTCCATCTCACTCCAGAAAGAATGGCTGTCACCAAAAATCAACCAATGATGAATGCTGGAGGGGCTGTGTGGAGACAGGAACCCTTCTCCCCTGTTGGAGGGAGTGGATGTTGGTGCATCCACTGTGGAAATCAGTGATTTCTTAAAACTGTGATTAGAGATCTCACTTAACCCAGCTATTCCCTTTTGGGTATCTTCCCAGAAAAATTAAAAACTTCATACCACGATGACATACCCATGTTTATGGCAGTACATGTGTAATATCTAAATCTTGAAAACAACCCAAATGCCCATTAGCCAAAAAGTGGTTAAAAATATGCAGTTTTTTTATGCAATGGAGTACTATTCAATGATAAAAAAGGATAAACTGGAGACTTTTGTATGTACGTGAATGCAACTTGAGACCATACTCATAAGTGAAATAAATCAGACCCATATGTGTAAATATAGAATCCTCTTACTATGAAAAACTGAACAAGTAAATAAGATCTGAAATGTACAATAGATACTGTGAACAGGGAAGAAGTAATTTAAAAGAAAAGGAAACTGTAAAGAGGGAAAAGGGGAAGGAAGAAAGGGAAAAGAAGAAAAAATGTATACACATAGTTAAGATGATTATATGCTAATTTCTCTTAGCTCATCGAAAAGAAAGGTCTGTGATAATAGTGCTTTGATGGGCTCTTGTGCCTCTACCCTCTACTCTGAATAAGCAGTATGAAGATAAAAATAGGCAATGTATCAACCACTGTAACTGTCCTAGCTACCTGTTTTGAAACCCGTCCTTACTGTTTATCTTTTTTCTCTTTAAAATTGTAAATTTCTTTTTCCACTCATTGTTTTGTCCGATCCAAAATGAAGCTGGTAGGAGGGCCAGTAATATGAACAGATCATGATTAGGACAAAGGAAAGGCGCAAGCTGGGACTCTGCCTCTTAGCACTGCCAACTTTTCTCTCCTTAGTCTTCAAATCTATGAGTGTTTGCCTATGCTACAGGCAAAGGAGGGGGCGTCTGGTCATCCTTTGAGGCCCTATTTCAGAAAGAATTACAGACCTAGTAGCTTTGGTAAGGCACTGTTACTTTGTCCATGCATTTATATCCATTATCTTGCGTAAGCCTGTCAATAACCCAGGAAGGCATTACTACTGGATTTGACAGGTGAGAGAAAGGAGGTACAAGAATTGTTATGTAATGAACTCGAAGTCACATAGCTCATAAATGAAAGTGTCAGGTCTTAAGCCCAGCTTTGATTCTCTGCAAAGCCTGTGCTGGAGTTATTGTATTTAGTGCCCCTTCGAAGCAAGGTCTTGAGAATGTAGGGATAAGATGGGGGCCCTTGGTTACAGAATTTCTCCACATTAGTCACATTCTCACTCCACTGCATTTCCCTCTTGCTTCTTTATTCATGACTATAAAAGAAAACAATGGAGGAGCAAAAGGAGAGCCACTAGTTAGCACCAATTCAGAAATAAAAGAAGGTAGTCTCCTAATGTAGACTTCAGAACACTATTATACCATGTTGCAACAATCTAAACTGAGAGGATTCACTCTTTCAATGGAACAGAGTTCCAGAGAAGCATTCAGGCAGGATTTCCACTGCCATGTATTTAAATCTCATTTTGGAATTTGAGGTATAAAAGACTGTTTATCATTTATTTGCATCTCAGTCTTTCTCTTCTGGTTGGAGCAAGTGGCTCTTCAACATTGATATGAAAAAAGATGCATCCAGAAGCTGACTGTTTGTTCCTACTGATTGCGTGACACACTACTGTCACATTGCTGGGACACAGTGTCTTACATCCGCAGCAGAAAGGAGGGCAGGTTTGCTGTGGCTCACCCTTTCCGAGGACTCAGTCCCTTGTCATCTGATCTCAAAATGTCATCAAGGCAGCACCATGATCGGGAAAAGCTGCTTAGCTCTTGGCAGTCAGAGGCAGAGCAGGAGCAAAGCCCAGAGACCAAGGAGGTCAGGGCTCAGTCACAGCGTGCAAAGTGACACCTCCAGGACTCAGCCCAGCACACTCAGAAGTGTGCTACACTAAGCCCTGTGGTGGTGCCCAGACCAATCCAGTAGGCAGGCTTGACTGGTGGGGACTTAGGCAACTATCAGAGCTAAAGAGAAGCTGAGAAAACCAGGGCAGAAAAATAATAGGGATAAGGCAGCTCCAGGGCTCTCTGGAGAAGAATTTAATTTTCTTGTCTCTGTGTACTCAAGTTGAACCCCAAGGTTTTAAGCACCTGTTTAGAATACTCAAATTTCTAAGGTAGACTCAAGTTTCCCATCCTTCCATGTACCCTGTCTTGACCATGGTGGCAGTAGGAATATGGTGGGACATTACTTCCCTGACTGGGTCACTAAGCGCTTGACCTTGGGTTAGTTAGATGATAATCTGTCTGTATTTGCCTGATCTAATTTGGTTAGCTCTTCAAAGAGGGGCTGGGTGCTTTCTAAAGTGAAAGATTTTAGGAGAAAGAGCTTCCCTTCTTGGCCTTGAAGAAGACAATAGTCATGTGGCAGAGCAGGCATGGACCTGTGGCTTTCTAGGAGTAATGGGTAACTTCTCTCTAATTTCCACTGAGAAAAGGGGATGTGGGTCCTACTGCTGGATCAAATATATAAATAAATAAAAGATTAAAAATCATTAAGCAACTGCACGTGGCCACCAGCCAGTATCCTTGGTGAAGAGCAAAATTTTGCTACATCCCCAGCTGACACTTTGAGTTTGGTCTGTGAAAATATAAGCATAGAAACCCACCATTTTGTGCTGGGCTTCCAACATACAGAGCCATGCCATGATGGGTATTTCTAGAATCCTCAGTTTGTGGTGATTTGTTCTGCAGAAGTGGAAAACTAATGTATCATCTACACATCCATGACTGCAAAATTTAGGACTCTCTCTCTCTCTTTCATGTCAGCCCTCATGCTTCAGCATCCCAAGTACTTGGATTGTAAGTGTGTACCAACACAACAGATTTATACTCTTAAACCTCAGCCTGCTATTTATTTCATGTCTTTATCTTGAGGTCAAATGACCATCAGAACCTTGACATGTCTCAAGCAGGGTCCCCACCTTTCCTCTCTTTCAACTTTCTCCCAGTCCTTTTATCTGAAAAATAATAGATATACCTTATGGTTGTCTTGATGAAAAACTTGTTTCATGCTGAACCCTTTAGCAGTGGATGGCTCAAATCCTTAACTGTAATTTCAAAATATTACCAGAATTGATCACCTCTCGCTAAATACTCTGCTATTTCTCTGATCTCTGTCATCATGGTGTTTCACACAGAATAATTTAATAGCTTTTATTAGTCTCCAGATTCAGTCTTGTGTGGTTTTTAGTCTGTTTTTGACCATATCTATTGAAATGGTGCTGTTATTTTTATTTTATTTTATTGAGAGACAAATATCAATGAGATAGTTTTGAAGCTGATTAATAGGACAGTTTTAATAATTAATACATTTCACATTGATATCTTCCTACTGGTCATCCACAGTACAAGAAGCAGAAAGGATATCCTGTCAAAACACTATTACTACCAATCTTTGTTCTCATAGAATTGAGCAAAAGTAGCTGCATATCTATCCTAACTATTCTGTATATACAAACACAAAATGGTCCTTCCTTTGTAGTCCCTTGTTTTTGTTTGGTCCTGTCAGCGATGGGTATTCTATAATAGGTGCTTGAATTCAGCAAAGCACTCCATCACAGTCCAGCAGTCCACAATAGTAGTGGGATTTCCACAGAAGCTGTTGACTAGAGCCATTTACTGCTCAGGATATTAATATGGCTTTACTTTATATACCTCTTTTTATACTTTTCTGCTGGATGGTTAAGACCAAGATAAAGCAAGATCTATATAACAAGAAATGTATCTTTTGTATCTGATAAGGTCAGTCAAGTCCCGCAGGACTTACCCTGAACTGTTAAAGAAATGAGATCAGATCTTTTATCTGCTTAGCATTTCGGAGGGCTCTCTGATAGACTGGGTTGCTCAGGACCAGCCTTCCATAAGGCCAAATGCTCTGGCCCATCCTTTGACCTTGGAAGTCTTCTGCTTGATCCAATGGCTAGAAGAAGAGAAAGTAATGCTTATAGTTGTCCACCCTAGAAAGGATGTGCTTGCCTGCTTTAATATAAAGCAACAACTGGGTGAGCTCGCCATTTCTGTACTTTAACTGCATTGCCCCCTTTATTCTTCCTTGACTTTGCTAGGCTTGTGCCCACTCAAGCCTTTGCATTTGTTCCCTCTGCTGGGATCTGTCTCTCTTTGCAACCTCATGGCTTCCTTCACCACTTTCAGGTTTTCATTCAGCATCTGGTGGACACAGAAAGGCCTGTTTGCGATGACAGCCTTCCTTTCCTTCCCACTCCCCTCTCTGTACTCTATCTTTCTTTCTAGTTCTTACAGTTGTACTGCATAGTTCACTTATTTTCATGTTTCTACTGTTGATCTTCTTCCTGCTTACAGTGTTAACTTCCTTCAGTGGAGATTTTTGCCTGATTGGTTTTTCAAATTCCTGTGAGTGTTCAACAGTATTTATTGAATAAATCCAGACATGGATGAATGAATTTCTGATAAATTTTTCCAAAGTGCCGCTTTTCCCTCTCTCACTCACTTGATAACACTATGCCAAGAACAAATCAATATTCCAGGAAAGATGAGGTCCGGCTTGCAGACAGCCCTATCCCTTGGCCATCTTGGGGCAAGAGACCTTGCTTTGCAGCTCTCCAAAGGGAAGAGTAAATTCCTGCACGTTCTGACCTAAGCAAGGGGAGGCGAATGGCAGGGAGCTGAGGCAGAGGGCATGGGGCATGAGCCGGGCCCACCTTTATTCTGTGCCCCAGAATAGATTTCACCTCCATGTGTGTCTGCGGTTCACCCTTTGAGGTCAACTCAAAGCAAAGCACATTAGAAAACTCCTTTGAGAATCTCAAGGAAGCGCTACAACACTGGACAGAGTATTTATATACAAGAGGATGGAGAGACGCTGTAAGAAGCTCTTAGAAGAACTAAGCCCTGAGGAGCTGGGGTGGAAACCTCACGGAAGAGGGGTTTCCTGTCTTCCCAAGCTGCTGTCATCTGGAATCTGGCACTGAGCGCACAGTCCCTCTGGCCTATTCCCCACCAGAGCTGCTGTCCCAGGCCTCAGAGGCCTCCGTGGGGTCCTGCCTCTTATTCCCAGTGATTAGCAGACTTCTCTCCACTTCTAGGGCCACAAATGGGTGACATATTCCTGCCGTCTGGGGTCGGGACCCCCGCAGCAGCTCACTCACCTTGCTGTAGTGATGTCCAGTAGTGATGTCCGGTTACCATGAACTTCAGCTGTGTCATGTGTCTCACAGACTTCTGGCCCGACTCTCCCAGCTGAATGTGAGAAAGAGCATTCAGGCAATGGATACCAAGGAGTTGTGTTGTATTTGGAACTGATCAAAAGCTGTAATTTATACTGCCAGGAAAGGAAAACAACAGTCTTTCTGGGTAAAGCGACTCAGTAGTTTGCAGAGTTGGACTTGCTTCCTCACTCACACCTCTGCATCGTGCTATAAACACTAGCCTGGGTTATGTCCAGCACGAAGCTCTACATGGTGAGAGACCTGGTCCCTTGTGTTCTAGACCCAGATTATCAGCTTGCTTTCCTATAGCTGTCACTCAGATGTCTATCTTTGACATTTCCCGTCTGGTGGCAGAAATACAATTCTCATCTAGAGAGTTCATGGGAAATCAGTCAAGAGGATAAAATTCTGTGAATAACTAGGCCTTCTAGAGATAGTTGTGACTTTAATTCACTGAGTCGTTTTGCATTTAGATAATGCATATTGACTTGTTGGATTCTTTTTAATCTTGTGGCATTTGTTTAAGGGCATGCGATATATTTATGATTCTAGTACCACTTGTATTTCTAAATCTTGGAAAGTAGGTTTGAAGATTCCTAACTTTCCCCCTAACTAGTGCATAGGAAAATGAAACAGTTACCCTGTATTGGAGAATTTATTATGTTCTATAGGAGAGTATGCTAGGTACATAGACTATATCTTTGAAGAATAGATTTAAAATTCTTTTTTAAAAATCTTTTTATTTATTTATTTGGTATAGGGTCTTGATATACAGTTGAGACTCATAGTGATCCTCCTGTCTCAGCCTCCCTAGTGCTGGCATTACAGACATGTGCCACCGTGCTCTGTTTTGGTGAGCAGCTGTGGCATGCCATGAGGTACTGGGGAGTGAGCCCGAACCCTTGCACTTGCCCGGCAGGTGTTTAGGCCCCCGAGCTACCTCCCTAACCTTCATTTACCTTTTCAAATCTCTGCTTCTCATTCGAGTCAGATGGAGGTTCATTTAAAGAGTGCTGGTTTTGAAATGAGATGAAGGGGGATGTGAATCCCACCCATGCCACCAAAGCGGCTGTGTGACAGTGAGTCCGTTACTTCAGCCTCCTCAGGAAGTGTGGCTAGCAATGCTTATCTTACAGCATCTGTGAAAAAACTATAATAAAATGCAAAGCTATATGTAAAATACTAGGTATGGAGTCAAATAGTCTGTCTTGCTCAGGCAGTGGTGCTGAGTAATGAGAATAAACTCACTGTGTGCTACACCTACCAAAGCCCCTTCCCTGGATGGATAGACAGGGTTGGGACAAAGCGGGGAATCTCTTCCCACCTGAAGCTCAAGGGACAGTGTACACTTTTGATTTTGATTCTTAGCCACGAACTGAGGGGAAGATCTTGGGGACCGACACATGCTGCCCTTCAGTCCATCCCCAGGCCTAGGCAAGTGGACCGCAGTGACCACACGCTCCCGCTTTTAGGTGCTTCATGACTTCTCAACACAAATTTCCATTTCTGAGCTGTGTAAGCGCCCTTGGTGAAAGGAAGCGCTCAGGAGAGGCGCTGGGAGATAGGAGAGGTGCGCCAGAGAGGCTGTTGGCCCAAAGGTGGTGATAAACGCTGGAGGGTAACACAGGCAGATTAGCATTGCAATCTGTGGGAGCGGAAGAGATTGTGGTGGCTTTCCCACCAGACTTACATGTACATCTATTTTGGAATTTTGTGACATGGGAGTTAACACAGTTTTGGTTGATTTATTCATTACTGTCTCTGGAGAGGTTTCCTCTGAATTTTAAACTGGGATAAGAGGGTTGGGGGTAGGGAAGGGAGGGAGAGAGAGAGAATGAACAAGAGAGAGGGAGAGACAGACAGACAGACAGAGCAAGAGAGTGGCAGAGACAGAGACAGAGGCAGAGGCAGAGACAGAGATACAGAGGGACAGAGAGAGCAAAGAAAAATGAGGGAAAAGAAAAAAATAAGGAAAAAGAAAAAGAAGAAAAAAATTCATGTGCTATTATTAGAGGCTAGAATTAAAATATTTCACTCTGTTCCCAATAAATAAAAGTTGAGAATATTTTGCTTGTTTTAGGGCATCACTGAACATAGTCCCCTGTGAGTGCTCGCTGCATCCGCGAGCCTCCTCCTAGAACCAAGGTGCAAGCAGAGGATTGTTTAAATTGCCTCTAACAACTTTTTCAGCTTTGAGGTTACTTGGTAATAAAATGATAAAAAATTAAACTGAAGCAATTCTACTCTTTCTACGTGCAACGAATGGCACTTTGGGGGCCCTTCTGCCCCTTCACCTGCATGAATGTCATAGGGAGCAAGGGCTATTGTTATGTGTCCTTGGCAGCGCCACACTGGGGAGGCCATTCAGCAGCAGGAAGGTGAGAACCATCCGCGCACAGCAGAGAGGAAGGGCCTAGGGGGACCCTGGCAGGTTCTGCATCCGCAGAGGTCAGCTGACCTTCTCTTGGGCTTGGCAGGGCTACACTGAGCAGAGGCCAAAGGGAATATTCATGCCAGGGCTGCTCCCCTATGGATGCCCCCCCATGGCCCTGTCTCAAACATTCCTAACGTTCCCCCTAACTAGTGCATAGGAGAAGGAAATAGTTACCCTGATCGCCTGACGGATGTTTAGCCAAGAAAAGAGTGGAGTGCCATCCTGTCTTGGAACCGGCTGAGCGCTGACTGGAACCTCCAAAGACTGTGAGCTAAATCAGCCTTCCCCCTATTATCTTTGGGTGTTGGATATTTTGTCTCAGCAATGGCAGAAAGGTAACCAAGACAATGCCATATAACCTGTAGGAGACAGAGATGAGAAGTGGCATTTATCTGGATATGTAGGGGAGAGTAGCAAAGGACTAAAAGTTATCAGCAATCACTTTACACTGAGTTACTTTTGAGGCATATGGAACTTATTGGTAGCCGCCCGGAGAATACAGCAGAATATAGCAAAGAGGAGATGGATTTAAAGAACCAGGATGAACAGGTGAAGATGCAGGTGATTTGCTGGGGGTAGTGACTGGAGGATCACTTCAGCCCAGTATCTGCAAGGCTATATTTGTGGTCATAGTACAGTTGGGGTAGTTTTACAGTGAATTATTTTAATGAGATCTGTCTAGTTCTCTCAGGCTTATTCTTTTTTGAGGCAATCTCTTCTAAGTCCCAATCATTACTAGCTCTATTCCTGGGAGGTTGGGGCAGGGGGAGTCCCTTGGATCCTTAGCAGAATCTTTGTGGAGTAGGAAGACTCCTGAGTAGAGCTGAAATATCAGGAGACAGAGCTGTACCTTGGAAGACAGGTAACCTTGAGAAAAGATCTAGATCATGCTATAAGTCCAGCAAAAAATGAGTCAGTGCTCTGGGGAAGAGGGTCAACACACTGTATCAGTGACAGATCTTATACGTCATATCTGAGTTGGTCAGAGGGTGATGGTGGAGTAAAAGCAAACATATGAGGAGAGTTGTGTTCACTGAAATGTCCAAGTTTCTTCTCCCTCGCTTGATTCACGAAGTATTTGTGGAGTCTTGCTGTGGGCCAGGCCTGGGACTAGTCACTAGAGTACAGGTACCCATTTACCTCTACTTAAAATGAGGGTAGGGGTGCTGATCAAAAGGAAAAAAAAACAAGCAAATGTCAGCTGGTGATGAAGAAATAATCAGATTAATAAGACTGAATGAGATGAGGGGCAGGCGGGTGTGGGGACCTGGGTCCAACTTGAAAGATAGCAAGAAGCCAGCCGTTCACAGAATGGAGCATTTCAGGGAGCAGGAATGCCAATTGCAAAAGCCCTCAGGGAGGAAGGAATTGGCATGCTCTGTGCCCTGAAAGGAAGCCAGAGAGGGTGAAGAAATAATGAACAGGGTTAGAGAGCTAGGAAGCGATCTGGTCGCTTGGAGCAGGATTGCTCAACTGCAGAGATGCTATTGCTGTGTGGGGTCGGAGAGTGTCTGCTGCTGGGGGCTGCCCTGTGTGTCTGAGGCTGTTTCTCAGCATCCCTGGCCTCTGTCCACTAGATGCCAGCAGTTCTCCCGCAGTTGTGACACAACTGATCTGGGGTGGGGGTTGAGAATGACTGCTTGGCTGGACCATGTGGACACAGAAAGGCCCAGCTAGGTTCCTGGATGTTTCTGTTTTATTTATTTATTTTTAATTAATTTTATTGAGAAGCAAATAGCAATGAGACAGTTTCAAAACTGATTAGTAGGACAGTTTCAATAATTAATACATTGCATATTGTTGTCTTCATAGTGGTTATTCATTGTACAAGATGCAGACGTGATATCCTGTCCACACACTAGTAGCACCAATCTTTCTTCTCACTGAATTAAGAGAAAGTAGCTGTATATCTATCCTATTTTGCATATATAGATACAAAATGATCCTTCATTGGTATCCCCTTTTTCGTTTACTTTTGTCAGGATGGGAATTCCATTGCCATTTAAATATTGTAGGTGCGAGAATTCATCAAAGCAATCCAATATAGTTCAATAGTCCATAATAGTAGTGGGTTATCTGTAGGGCTGGCAATGTCAGAAGTTGTTGACTTGAGTCTTTCACAGCTCAGCATATTAATATGGCTTTACTTTTTATACCTCATTTTAATACTTCTCTGCTGGATGGTTAATGTTTCTGTTTTAAGGATGGGGTTGGAACTTGCATCAGTCTATGTCCTTGGTTCCGTGTCTCTGAATTCCTCTCTCTCCTTCCTTCCTTCTTCTCCTCCATGTTGGTTCTGTGTCTGTAGAAATTATTGCCTGCCACAGGGCTTTGTTCTCCATTCTCCTTACTCTGATTCCAAACCAAGACTTGTCTGTAACCTGGGTGGGTGGAGGGCTTGGTGCTGGCGTGACAATGAGGGGTGGCTAGAACCACCCCAGAGCTCGAGGGGCACTGCCGGTGACACGGGTTCTGGCAGCAAGGGTGACTTTGTGGCCCTGGGGGCTGGGGCAGGGCTCATCTCCACAGGGCCGTAAGGAAGACAGAGAGGTGGTGGAAGCAGGAAGGGGCAGAGAAGCTCTTCCCTGGTGCACCTGAGGTCACCTTCGGGGGACTCCTGTTAATAAGCAGTCAGGACTTCGAGGAGCCTGGAGATGCGAGGATGACAGTCAAGAAAACAGCTTCACCACAGCTTGTGATTGCACTTTACCTCCCAGGTAGGTGTTAGGGCACTGGGATGCAGACAGGTGAGACGAGGCTCAGCCGAGGTGTAGCTGATTCAGGGTTAGGTCCCTGCATTCTGCTGGTACCTGACTCCACATAACAGAAGAAGTTCCCCAAAGGGGGTGCTTCACACACAGAGTATCCATCCTGCTCTGTTTTGTACCCCTTGGAGCATGTGAAGAGCATATGTTTGTGCTGCCCAATGAAGATAACTAACTGCCTTTTAATGAACAGAATGAAAAGACCCAGCATCTTTTTGAGTATCCAGAAGTTGAGGGCTGGGGATGTGGCTCAATGGTAGAGTTCTGGTCTTGCATGCACAAGGCCCTGAGTTTGGTCTTCAGAACCACAAAAACAAACAAACAACAAACAAACAGAAATTGAGTTCTCCATCTAGAGAGGCTGGTGGGAAGAGGGAACACGACTGTTTCTGGTTCCTGCAAGGAAAACGCACACGTTTGCAAATGGGGAGGAGAGATGGGAGAGAAGTTTCTTTTTATAGATGCTGGTTTTGGCCCGAGTTCCAGCAGTCATTACAGTATCCATCCAGTCTTCTCAGTAAACTCGTTGTGACCTGGCCTTAAGAGGAAGCTTGGCGGCCTCTACTCACAGGATGTTGCTGACCCAACCTGAAACCCTTCTTTAAATTGAGTCAGCAACATATCCTGTGTCTTCTGGGTGATAGCTTCTTTTATATAAGACCATAGTGTTGAATTTCCCAGGAGCTATGGCCAGGGATTAGATGAAAGCAGGAGAGAGGGAGAGAGAGAGAGAGAGAGCGCTGAACAGCCTGAGTAATGTATAACTTGGCTTAGTCATGCCCTTCAAGTATTTGTGAAAAACAAATAAGACCATGTGTAATTGAGAATAAATGTGCTGAGTTTTTACACATTGGGATAACTCAAGTGAAAATGAAACCCTTTAAACATTTTATCTTCAATTCAGTTCATTTTATAAGAAATGCATATGCACATAAACACACCCATGCATGCATGAGCACCCACATTTAGTTTTCAGTTTGCCTTGCTTTTACTGTGGTTTCAGTTCTTCAAAACTGACATTACATAAGGATGTGAAAATTTTTCTTCAAAATTATCCAATTTATAACCTCAAAAAAGTCTACAATATGTTCCGTGTCAACAAACAGCTAAGTATATTCACGCTTTACCATCTTGACCTTTGCAGTTGTCTTATTTTTCTCAAGGCTGAGACAAAGTACCCAACACCCAAACTTAAAGGAGGAGAGGTTGACTCAGCTCACAGTTTGTAGAGGGTTTAGCTCATACTCAGCTGGCTCCAAGGTGGGGTGGCTTGCTGGGCAGGTCATTTCAGAGGAGAAACAGTGCACTGGGGACAGAAAGTAGCCAAGTAAGAAAGTGCAACCACAGCTCTTCCCATCCTTTATGTTTTATCCAGGCTAATTGTAGGGGAGTATCACCCACACCATTAGTCTAAGTGCCCCTCATACTGGTATTGGTCTATGAGTCAATTCCAATGTCACACACTCTAGATCCAGCCCCAGTGCATGCCCATGTTAGGCTTGGGGGACATCTAGACATGAGCCAACATTCTATCCCTGGACCCCAAAGACATGTCATGCACATCCCTTTATGCAGAAGACATGTAGTCCCTCCTTAAGTGTCTCTGGAGTCCTAACAGTGCCAGCATTGCTGAAGAGTCCAAGTCCAAAGTCTCCGTTACATACATATATAAAAGTTTTGCTTCAAAATTATCCAATTTATAGTCTAAATATAAAATCTATATTCTGTGTCCTACCAACAAAGAGCTAAGTTGATGTAAACTTAATCATTTGGCCTTGGGTTGGTTAGCAGGATGGTCTGGCACTTTGATAATCATTAGAGGTGACCGGGACCTTTCAGTCACCTGTGGCTGCCCAAGGCCAGCTTTCGTATCCTCCTGGTAGATAACACACAGATAGCTCTGCAATTTCCAACTCTAAAACTTCTCATTTCTCATGTATTAGTCCCAGATGCATTGTCACCACTAGGATTTAACATCAAGTTTAACAACTGCTGATCTGGTTTATTAAATGGTCACTGCGGTAATATCAATCCAGAGACTCCAAATAAACTTGGGACCTCAGTCTCTAATATGATATTTGATATTATCCAGACCTGTTCATTTCAGCCTTTTATTTAAATAGAAGTTTTGCAAAACATTAACAAAAATTGATATTCCTTAATGAAGGAGTATTTATATTGGGAAAAATTCCTTTGAGTTTTGTACTCAAGACATCTTGATTTGTAGTTAAACTCAATAGATTTTGAAAAGATTACTCAATGCATCCTGAGTTTCAGTTTCCTTATTTGTAAAGTGGGGCTAATAATAATTTGTTGCAACTCACACATCTGGTTGCTGTAATCATCACAAGCAATAATCCGAGCAAAAGTGATTTGAAAATTTCAAAACACTGGGCAAATATACAGTTGCATTTAGTAACAATTCTTGAGTGCTTACAGCGTGGCAGCATCTACTGTGTGCTATGCTTCAAGTTTAATCCATAATGTAGGAAATCATCAAATAATAAGATCATCAGGGATTACACAACAGAGGCTCAAGAAATTAGTAGGAGCCAAAACTATTTGACCCTCTATAGGAAGTAATGAGGATTTCAGCTAACTTCACTGAGGTTCAGAGTAATGATCCAATTTTTGCATATTGTGCTACATTTTGTTTTTGAGTCAAGCGGTAAGGTTTCCATATTTATTGTTTATTAAAGTAGAACTCCTGCGCTAGGAATGTACCTCACTGTGTAAAGCACTGGGTTCAAGCCTCAGCAACCCCCACAAAATAACTTTCTCAAATTATGATAATAACACACACTCATTAAAACAAAGACTATATCATTTGAAAAAAAAGTAGAGATTATAAGTCCTTGACATGACCTGAATTTGAACCCTAGTCCCACTCTCCTAACTATAGAAACTTCTGGCTGCCTCTGTATCATCAAAGGGAGTTAATATATATGAAATCTTAAAGAATAAAAAGAAAAGCAATTGAAAGTCCTAAGGATAATGCTTGTTACATAATTAATCTTTTTTGCTCCCTTCACTTTTAACCTTCATTTGAGTAGCATGAACTTCAAGTGTAATATAGGGTTTGAAAACAAACAAACAAGCTACTTTTTTCTGTGAATGCATATTTACTTGCCTGAAGTGCCCACAGATCTCCAGCGCCCAGGAGAAGGGCCTCGCCTGCCAGGTTCCAAGCTGCCTCACGCACTCTGGATAGCTGATCATCAGCCCTAAGGAAGTGTCCAACCCCGAAATGATCTTGGCTGTTGCACATTATTTTTCAGAAAAGGTGCACTAAAAAAAAAACAACAAAAAAACAAAAAAAATATTTTTGTTTGTTGAATAACTTTAACCTCTGATCACTATTGTTTTCCAGTGGGCACAACACAGAGTAAAGAGTCCTTTCTGGGTATTTAATGATTAAGGGAATTAAAAGAAGGAAATAGCGAGGTCTCACTTTCGTTACTCCACAGGAATAACTTGCCAGGCAAGCGCTTACTCCACTGAGCCATCGCTGTGGTCCTTTCCTTGGGAATCAAGGAAAGAGAGTTGGCAAAGGAGCAGGAAGGGTTTTATCTTTTATTGATTTCTCAGGTGTTGTGACTCAGGGCAGATCAGTGAAACAACAGCTACGTTAATGAAAATAGATTCTGTTTTCTCCCCAGTGAAAAGAAGCAGGTTCCAAAGAACAGTGGGTGTGGGAAAAAGGTTCTTGCAGCTCTTCAGGGGGTTCCAATGGATTTCCTTGTGACTTAGGCAAAGACATGTCCTTCTTTTCCAAAGGAGGGTCAGACAGAGCCTGGACTTCGGTGTCGTAGAGTCATTTTCATAGCGAACTCTAAATGCTCCGTGCCTGGGTAAGCTGGTCATCCTCTCAGAGCTGCCCTTCATCTCTGAGTGCAGCCTGCTTGCCTCCCAGGAAGGGCTAGAGGGTGCTGTGGGGGTAGACAGTCACCCTTCCTGCACACAGTCTACCTATGGAAAATATTTGTTCCTTCACACTCTGCCTCCCCTCCCTAGAAATATTAGTGGTTTTTTTTTTTTTTTTTTTCCAGAACCGGGGATTGAACTGAGGACCCTGCACTTGCCAGGCAAGCGTTTATTACACTGAGCCGTCTCCATGATCCTTAAAGTAGTTTAAAATCTATACAAATCTCATTTGTCTGCAGTTCACACAGAGCTTTCACACATTGTATCTTTTAAATTCTGAACACAACCCTGGAAAGTAAGTGGGCCTAACTTGGAATTTAATAGTAATTTGTAAACAAATAGTGGACGGGGGGTAATGAACGTTAGTGCACAAAGGTGTGTGGGTGGTGAAGGAAGACGCCAGGCACAGGTCTCCCTCACTCGGCCCTTGGGTCCATGCTGCCCATCTCTTCATGGAAGAGCTGAGTGGCAAACGTTAAGTAGATTCTTCTTGCTTTCTGGTTGTACTTATACCCACTGGAATTGCAGAAGTCATGTGAAATTGAAACAGGAGTGGGATTGAAGGGCCTGGCTATACAGGCACAGAGTCCATGAGGTGGGTGGTCAGGGAGGGAAGCCCTGAGCTTGCCTGTTTCTATCATAGAGTATCATACTACATAATTTAATTTAATTTATTTTATTGACAAACAAATATCAATGAGATAATTTCAAAGCTGATTAATAGGACAGTTTCAATGATTAATATATTGTACATTGTTATATTCTTAGTGGTTATCCATAACACAAGAAGCAGACAGTATATCCTGTTCAAACACCATTAGCGCAAATCTTCTCATTGAGTTAAGTGAAAGTAGCTGTATATCTATCCTGACTATTCTGTATATACAAATACAAAATGGTCCTTCCTTTGTGTCCCCTTTTTTTGTTTAGTCCTATCAGAGATGGGTGTTCCATTGGCACCTAAATACTATAGGTGCATGAATACAACAAAACAATCCAACACAGTCTAGCAGTCTCAAACTGGATAATTTACAAAGAAAAAAAAAAGATTTATTTACTCATAGGCCTGGAAGTCCAACAACATAGTGTCAGGATGTTCTTGGCCTTTATAGAGGATCCTGACACTGCCTGGGCTGTAGCTGTAGGAAGAAAGCTATAGGTGCTAGGACAGAACAGGAGAGGCAGGGAGCAATCACTCTGGTAACACAGCTACTGTTTGGATAATCCAGGATTGGGCAAATCCATTCATGAAGAATGTCACGAATGTCAAAAACCTCCTCATTTTTTATTTTTTCAGAAACAAAAAGTAGGGCTTTACTTATTTCTTTTCTTTTTTTTATTTTACCCATTTATTAATTTTTTTTTTTTTTTGGTGATCAGAGAATTTTTTTTATGTATTTAGTACAAGGTCTACAGGGTCTTACTACACAGATCGGATTTGTAGTGATTCTCCCATCTTTATCCTCCCCAGTGCTGGAATTACAGGCGTATGCCATCATTCTCTTTTCAAAGAGAATAAAAAACAGGAACTATACAGGATTCCACTAAAAAAGTGACAGGAATTCAACAATGGTTGAATATTGCATATTGTTGTCTTCCTAAAATTAGTTGTTCAGATTACCAGATAGAAACATGCAAACTTGATGAAAAACTTAAAAATATGAAAAAAATTAAGCGTTAAGTGTTCCTTTCAATAGACCAGTGGAAATCAGAGGTGTAATTATCTAAGCTACCTTGCATGTACACACACACATTTCTTTTTCCCTTCTTTTTTCATCTTCTCTCTTATCACGGCTGCTCCTTTTGAATAACTTCATCCTCTTTCATAGTATCTGTTGAACCTTTTGGATCTTATTTTGTTTTTTGGTTTTTTTGTGTATTTTTAGGGGAGGGTCTACAGGGTGTTTCAGATTCTTACACTAGAGGGACAATACGATGTTTACACATATGAGTCTGATTTATCTCACTTGTGAGTATGGTTTCTAGTTTTATCCATTTACATATAAAAGCCTGGAGTGTATCTTTCTTTACAGCTATCCATTTTATAAAAATAGCACATGTAACTCTTAACACTTCATGAAGGGGGACATTTCACCAAGAGGATTGGTGGAGACATCCAAATGTAGCAAAGTGTGAGCTGA
>PVKA01005754.1:37927-88527 GCA_004027165.1 Ctenomys sociabilis
TTTTTTTTTTTTTTTTTTTTTTTGAAGTTGAAAAACCACTTATTTCACTGGAAAGAGAAAAGTGATCCAACTCAAGGTCTAGCTTCTGGGCCAAAAGAAACCCAAGAGCAGTGTCATTCTGAAATCCCACACCCACTGGCGGCAGGAGGCAGGGAGGAGAGAGGGCAGCCCACAGCACAGCTTCTGCATACAACGAGGCCTGCTGGGAAAATGGAACATGAATGGGAAGCTACACAAGTATTGAACAACAGCAAGAACAGGATAATGGGCACTAGAGAGAAAAAGAAAGGAGGTCTGAACTCAGAAAGATAGATTAAGGTCCACGGTTCCTGAGGGATGCACAAAGCTGAGCATCCAGGAGACAGGGTAACAACCGAGTGTGTACTCTCATGCACACTGCAGCTCATAATTTCAGCCCACACACATCCTACCTTGAAACTCAGTGTTATCAAGGCCCCTGATGGTCACCATAGAATCTTCTACCCGCTCCATGCATAATCTTTCATGATGTCACCTTTGATGACTGGACCATATTCCTCAAATGGTCCAAAGGTCTTTGTTGGTACAGGTGGGGCTGATGCCACCCATGTGTAACTCAGTTGAAGCTTTGCTCTTTTTTTTTTTTTTTGGTGGAACCAGGGATTGAACTCAAGCCCTTGCGCTTACCAAGGAAGTGCTTATTCCATGAGCCACCTCCCCAGCCCCTTTACTCTTGTTCTTGCTGGCTTCTGCATTGGTGTTCACCCTGTGCAACTTACAGTGGTGCAGGCTCCGGATGGCACTTCCATTGCTGTGTTGTCCTCTATGTGCACAAAGCCACAGTTCTTAATGATGCCACATCCCAGCACCTTCCCATACTGCTCAAAGAGTGAGCAGATCTCTTGCTGTGCGGCTTCCAGGGGCAGGTCTCCAACGAACAGCTTCACCATCTCAATCCAGCCACATGGAAATCTGCAGGGCCTCTTCCTTGGTTTGGTGCCTCCAAGGCTGGGTCAGCAAGGCATGCAGTACAGGGGACTGAACCTGGGTCCTTGTGCTTGCCTAGGCAGGCACTTAGACAGCTGAGCTGTCTCCATGGCCCTCCCTCAATAATATTTACAAGGTCCCTTCACAGTAGCATATGGATTATAATTGGCGTGATCACTGGGAGAAGGCATGTGTGAGCCACCACACAGCTGCAGCCTTCTTTCTCTCTTCTGACCCCCAGGAGAGGTCATCCTAGCTGGAACTTACTAGAAAGACGGTTTTGGGGATTGGCGTTCAAGAGAGCCAGGCTGAAAAATTGCAAGACCCTTTCAGTACAATCCATCCCCCCAAGACATGTTTTCTTTTAGTGATCTCTTCTTGGCCCTTGTGAAGACCTTCTGGTGAGTGTGAGCTGCATGTAGAAAAGGACAAGACAGGTCGCCGTGAGCTCAGTGGGGACACTTTTGTGGTCAGCTTCTGAGGATGGTGCTTCTGCACGCCAGCTCCTGCCAGGTGGATCTCTGGAAGATTCCCCTAAAAGTCCCACATGGCAATGCTTGTGGGTGGATGCTGTGGGTACACATCTCATGGTTAAATTGCAGGTGCTTGACCATTTTAGGCAAAGCTAAAACAAAGTTAAAAACATCAAACCAAATACAAAAGTAACAACACAAAATGCAGCAAGATCAACAATAATGGTAAGGCTTTATCAGTTCAGATTTTTATTTCTATTTTGATTATTGCAATTTTAATTAATTAATTAATTAATTTTTTGTGGCTGGCTCAGCCTGCCCTGGGGGCAGGGCTGGCACAGCATTTGGTGCCAGGGATTGAACTGTAATCTCTGTGCTTGCCTAAGCTTGCCTAAGCAGACGCTTCCAGACCACTGAGCTATCTCACCCCCTCTTATTTTTTAATGCTGAAAGAACAAAGGGTTAGTCAACCTGGGGACACATCAACCATTTGCCTTTATCTGGCACTTAGTATTCCTTTGCTGTTCTGCACTGTGCTTGTACTAGAACTTTTGCTTATTGTTGCAAAAGAGCCAACAGGAGGCATATGCAAGTGCATAAGGAGAATTACTGCAAGGAGTTGGCACGTGAAATTATGGAGGACTAAATGGTGGGTAGGGTTGCTATGGAGGAGGGTTATGCACTCTTTTTGCTGGGCTCTAATCTGTCCTGATCAGAATTTCTCTACTCTGTTGGTGCTGTCATTTACCCTTGTCTTTTTGTGTTTAATGTGGCATCAGGGAGCATATCAGTGAGTTTAACTCTGAATCTTGTATCCTCAAGAGGTGAAATTTGTGAACATCTTCAATCAAGGTTAGCCTTGGAACTCACTTTGGCTAGGGAAGACAGTAGTCATTCTAATCCAGGGGCCCCCGGAGGCCATTCACACCTCCATACTCTGCCTTGGTATACTGCCCAGGCTATTTATGAACCAGCTCAGCCTGACTGGTTGGAAGATGGGAGAAGACATAGTCAGAGACTGTTCTAGACCTGCATTTCACCTGACCTAGCAGCCAATCACAGACACACCAGCAAACCCAGATAGCATTTGGTGAGCAGTCCCGATGGTTGCTGAGCACAGCCCCTTACTAACTTACAGACTCAGGAAAGAAATAAATGGCCATTGTTTTAACCCACAAAGTTCAGGGGTATTCTGTAATGTCACAAGAACTGATAGCAGTTGTCATTTTTATGCTCAGAATGGTGTGATTCTTTTTGTTATATATATTAAAGATTCAAAATAATTAAAGAACATTAGAAATGATACAGAATTTCATTAAACAAAATAATAGGAATTTGGCAGTGGTTGTTGCATTGCATAATGTTGTCCTCAAATCAGAATGGTCCTCTTTATATAGTCTCTTTGGTCATGTTTTTTTTGGTTCCTTGTTTGGGGACAAAGAATTAATAGGCTAAATCTGTAAAGAAAATGAATAGGTTTCTTTTACCTCATATCTTTTGAAATAGTCTAGCTTCAAAGCATTCACATATAAGTATAGAAGAGTTTGGTAAGATCTTCAAAATTTAACATACCAGCCTGGCTGACATAAGCTATTTGCTTTGAGTATCTTTTAAATACATAGCTTCTCCTTGGATCCCTCAAAGGTTTAAGACAGCATGGATCCCGCCTTCCCCCAATCTTTGTTCAAGTAGATGCAAGTTCTAATGAGCCAAATGGCCCAAACAGGTGACAGCTACATTTATTTCCCACCACATTCCTGGTCTACTTCCTTGATCTTCCCGGCATAACAGATCTGAGGAATTTCAGAGCTGCTCTCTGGAAGTAAAAGAACAACCTTAGAGGATGTTCATAGGTTTTGCCGACTATGAATCATACCTTAAGAATTTGTGGCTACCTTTGAAGCCCAAAACCACAGGATGTATCTGATTTATTCAGCATCTGTGCTGTTTCTGTGGTCTGGTTTCCCAGAGGCCTGACTGAGCTGAAAATGACCTGTGCCCACCAAGAAGATGGTTGGTAAGAATTCTGGGTCTATTACCAAGAATTATTCTGAATGTTTTGGGCCACAATAACAAAATCTTGTTGAAGCCTTTTTTTTTTACTATGGAAATTCTTCTTCCATCGAATGATTGAGACCAAAGCAGAGCCTCTTTTAAGGATGTAGACTGTGATGCTAAAATGAGATGTATCCTACATTAAAGCATACCCAAGATTTGCCACAGTTTCTCGATTTCAAATGAATATTCATACGTACTGACTGAAGTGTGCACAGGAACTGCCACTTGACTGTATGAATGGGTTTTTGAATGAGTTTGATTGAACCATTTTTTTAGGGTGAAGAGAAAGGGCTCCCCAGCATTTCCTGTAATTGTAAATCCGATGCAGTATGCCTCAGGAAAATGAAGTGTTGTGTGTTTTTTGTCAGTTTTCATACCTCAATCAACACAAAAGAATTCTGACACCAGATGTCCGTGTGTGGTCCCCCACATGAAGCAATTGATGCTGTAGCAGTGGACCCCAGCTGGGGGTCCCCTAATCCAATTTAATTCTGACGCAGTCTACCTGGAGATAGTGCAAGATCCCACGGGTTGCAGGCACTCTGCCTGAGACCGGCTGCCCTCACCAAATTCAGATGCCAACTGCCAGCCCCATGTGGTGTTACTGTGCGCTGACCTCCTCAGATCTGATTAATATGCTTGAGCAGCTCCCAGGACCCCAAAGGGAAACACTTTGTTACATTTACAAGTTGACTTCAAAAGATTACAGAAGATGCAGATAGAGAGATACAGGGTGAGGATGGGAGAAGAGGTAAGAGGCTCCATGCCTTCTCTCGACACCCCACCCTCTAGGAACTGGTCACGTTACTCACACCCTATATCTTACAACCCTCCCTTGGAATTTTTTTTATAGAGAGAGACTTCATCGCATAGGCAAGATTGCTGACAGATTGGGTGTGGCAACCCAGAAAGGCCCGTCCATTTAGCTTCTTCTTGGCTTCTCTGGAATGAGGAGGCTCATAGGACCTGATATGCAGAGATAGGTCAGAGGGTTTCTTCAGGGTTAGCTCCAAGACAGAGGGGTAGGGGACAGTTAGGGTTTCTATAGTCCACCTGGAGGGAAGAGACTTCAGTTTCTATGATCTGTCTTGGGAGGAACTTATGAGGCAGAAACCATGGATGAAATCCAGACAACAACAAAACCCCCAAACAGAAGCATTATAGAAATCTGGCAGGTATTACAGCATTAACACTGAATTCATATTTTCATTTACTTCAGCTGATTAGTTTAAGTGTCTAGATAACCCTTAAGTGTGAATTTCTTTTAACAATGTATCAATTGAAGTGATTTAATATATATGACTTGAACAGAGCTTTGCAGTGTTCATGGCATATTCGAGGCCAGTCTGGGCTACATAGTAGGTTCAAGGCCAGCCTGCACTACATAGCAAGACTCTGTCATAAAAACAAAAACAGGAAATATGTTTGAAAAATCTAAGCCCTTTATTTCTTTTACCCTCTACCACCTGCACATTTTTGAAATATTTTCTATTATGCTTGAAAGAAGGTATTTCTCTTCAATTGACAAATCTCCTCCATGTTACATGAAAAACAATTTCCATTTAGAAATTTAGTTTCATTTTGGCACAAGAAATATTGCACGTACCTAGGGTGTGACATTGTGCCTTTCAGTCAAGCACAGTTTACTAAATAGCCAATAAAAACAATTGATCCAATGACTGTTGATTGGCTTATAATGAGCACTATTAGTGTTATTGGTCATACTAATGATATTACTAATTTAGTACTAGTAGCATAAACCACTTTAGTACTGATATTAGTATCACTATAGTAATAGCATTATTACTAGGAATTATATTACTAGGAATTATACTTATTGGGTAGGACATGAAGTAAAACTGGCTCCCCAGTTATTTCAGTTAATCCCCATGACAATCCTATGTGACAGATACTACCATTGTTTCCATCTTGATCAGAAAAAATAGGAAGTCAGATGACTTGTCAGAGGCATAAACAGAAGTGGGATAGGCAGGGCCACTAAGTTGTGAATTAAACTCATTTTAGAAAACTATAAATGGCCAGTGGAAACTCTTACAGTAGATTCTGGAAATTCAACGTCTTTCATTGTAACTTTTGGTTAAGCAGCTTTGAGCACTGGCTGTTGGAACACCCAGGAGTGGTGTCGAGGGTGCCTTGTCTATTGGGTTATCCTTTGAAGAGTCTTTCAAGAAAATTGATCCTTAGCATATGTCTGTGGTAATAATTCTATTCATTGTGGGGAATTTGCGCATGCACATATTGCACTGCAATCTTCTTCACTCTCCCTCTACCCTCTTCTTCCTTTTAAAAGATCTTTTAGACTTTAGATTCTATTCATGCGAGAATATTTTATAATATCCTCAAGGTGGGAAGGTAGAGCCCAAGACAGGTTAGTGCAACTTAGTGTTTCAGCTATAGTGTCAGAAAAATTAAGGGCAAAACACACCTTCAGGTATGATTGCTTTCTGATCATTCCAATTACTTTGCAACACGATTGCTTTACTGGAGTTTAGTCATTTACCCTTCGTGGGCAACTGGGGTTTTCTGGCTGTGCCTCAGTTAGTCAAGCACATGCTCGTCCAATCAGTGCCTGCCACATAATAAAGGCCCTGGGAAAGCTGAAATCTTGAACTTTATTGGAGTAAGCCTCAGGGGGCTGGCCTTGGCAGAACTGACTTCCGGGCTGGAGGCAGCCCACAGCCAGCCAGCGCCTTTCCCATCGCCCATGTAAACACTGACTTTAGTTAACGTGGAAATCTGGAGAAGGAGAAGTGGATTTTGAAAACGCTAATCTGATGTGAGAGGGTGCACAGTTGCAGGCCTCCTGAGCCTGGCTTTTCCTCCTCTCTGCTGCTGCCTGGGAGAGAGGTCAGGGACAAAGGAGAAAGAAGCATGCAGCTTCCCAGTCTGACTCATTCCATGTTTGCAGGGTGGTTCACAGGCCCGCCTGCCTGCCGGAACAGGAAGGCCCTTATTGAGCTCAATTGTTTTCCTGAATGCTTTTTTCAATAACAGCAAAAGGAAACATTACTGTTTGGCACTCAGCCACCTCGGCCGCTTGGTGCTTACAGCGCTTAGAATGCAGAAGCCGGCTCAGCCAAGACATGCAGAGGCACATGGCTGCTGTTACTCCTGTCTGTGTCTCACAGTAAACAATCCCCAGTGATTTAGGACAACGGGAACGGGAACTCATTTTACCAGCAGCAACCTGGACTTGAATCCAACCATTTGTTTAATGGATCTGTTTTGTGTCCAGTAACCCCGCGGGGGGCCTCGACACCACCACCCACTGAGCTGTGTGAATAAAATATGAAAGGTCCAGCTTGCTGGCTACTTCCTTGGATCCGATTGCTCAAGAAAGGCTGGGAGGTTGGAGAAAGCTGGCCTGGCCTAAATAGGAGGGAGAAAAGGTGTAGGTGGGTGGAGAAAGGCAACAGAGCTCACAGGCCCAGGGCTCTTCTGCCTCGGTGCAACCTCAGGTGCTGTGCCGGCTCGAACACCACTGCTATGGTGGACACCTGTGCATGGTGGTTGCTTTTCTGCACCCAGTGACAAGCCCAGCTTTTGTTCCCCTCCAGGCACCCTGATCAGGCCCTTTGCCTGTCCTTTTGTTCCTGCTCTCCTCCCTGCAAAGACTGTCCCAATGGGCCAGGCTGGAGTCATGTTGTCACTTGTAGCCAAAAAACGGGGATGTGGTCCCAGTGAGGTTCTCAGCTTGTGACCCACACTGCACTCACAGCCGGGTACGCACCACCTGCCATAGTGTCCTGGGCTCTTGGTTTTAGATCCATGGGACTCAAGCTGCATGTGCAGAGGAAGGGCAAAGAGATGGGGTGGCAGGAAGTGGCAGGTGATCTTCCTTCTTCGGCTGAACACCACTCACTGCTTTAGCTGGGGCCCTGTTACCCTTTTTTTTTTTTTTTTTTTTTTTCTGCACTCATAGTGATCCTCCTAATTTCTGCCTCCCTAGTGCTGGGATCACAGGCGTGCTCCGCTATACCTGGACTCCATCACCCGCTCAGTGTGCCCGGGGATAGGGCCAGCATAGAACCAGGGATAGAACCCTGACCCCTGAACTTACCTAAACAAACACTTAGTCCACTGAACTGTATCGCCGGCCCTAAAAGCAGCATTCTTGAACAAAGAAAGCAGAGGCCTTTGTGGGGTCTTCGAGGTAGCCAGTTAGAGAAGACACTGTCAGTTCATCCCTGAGCATGCTCAGTTCAGGGTTCTGCGTCACATGCTCAAGAGGAAAGATGGTGGTGGAGAAAATGTAAATGTTATAATGAGCAAAATTTCTACCAGGTCATCTAAAGAAGGAGCTAGACTGACTTGGTGCTTTGTGATGGTTCCTTATAAGTTTCTCCGGAGAGCCTTATCTGAGAAGCAATAGTGTTTTGAAAACACAGTACTTGTCTTTTAAAGAGGTAGCACAGGTTCGACTTCAGCGTGCTGTGCTGGCCCTGCCCCTGGGGCACGCTGAGACGGCAACTGAGACTAGGCGTGGAGGTGTGCCCTGTAATCCCGGCGCTTGGGAGGCTGCAGACAAGAGGATCACTGCAAGTCAGATCTGTATAGTGAGACCCTGTAGACCCTATACTAGAGACATTAAAAAAAAAAAAAAAAAAGAGGCAGCAGCTTCCTGTGCATGATTACAAGAACCTGCCTCTAAAACTACAAGAGTCTGTCCCTAAAAGTACCTGCTTACCTAGCAACTAACTTTTTTTTGTTTGTTTGTTTAAGGTACTGGGGATTGAATCCTGTGGCCTTCACCCTGAACTACATCCCCACCCTTTGTTAAATTTTATTTTATTTTAAGACAAATTCTCATTAAATTTTTACCTGGCCCAGGCTGGGCTCCATCTTGTAATCCTCCTGCGTTGGTCTCCCGGGCGCGCTAGGATGACAGGTGTGGAGCTGCTCCTGATGAGAAGCTGAGGTCAGTAGGGCAAGCCCAGGACATCCGGCCTCACGAGCCCCCCGCCCCCAGAGCTTTCCACCATGTCAGCATGCAGCCCCCAAGGACAAATTGGCCCGAAGTGTTCCAAGTAGCTTCAGAAACTAGATTAACGAGAAGCAAGTGTGTTCCTTGCCGTAGAGTTTAGGTCTCTCGGGCCTTGGCCGTACAGAGACGTAATCACGCAGCCCGTTCTCCACGAGACACAAGAGTGTGGGATCAATGTGCCTTCCTTTGGTTAAGTACCCATTTATGGTCCCAAAGGGGGACAAGTGGTCTTTCTTTCTAGGAGCATGCCTTTCTCAGGAAACACAGTCTCATGAAGTGGGAGTAAAACTGTGGCAAGGTTTGTGGCTACCTCTGGCATCTCCCCCTACCGGGGGTAAAGAGAGTGCAGTCTCTGGAGACAGAGTGGTAAGAGCGTGCAAAGTCCAGGGCAGGGTGCTGTGCACGTGCTGGCAGGTGGGAGTCACTGCACTGGCCCAGATGAGCGTCATGGCAGGGGGACAGGAGTCTAACGGGAGTAGACACTGCAGTGACAGCTGGCAGCACAGGGGACTCGCAGTGAAGGTCAGGCTGGTGTGTAGTCTTGCTTTACTGCATCAGGCTGCCCTTGGGAAAGGACAGAGGACTCATCCTTTTAGAGGAGTGACAGGGACAGCTAGGACTTCTGATACAAACAGCCAAGCTTGTCCCCGCTGGGCTGTGCCTGCTCACATACTGAATGATTCTTTTAGGTACCTCAGAAGGTGAGCCAGCTAAATCCCAAGGACAGCAGAAACCAAGTCCCACTTCTTAATGCAAACATCACATTTGTGCACAAAGCATACTTCTGGGGTGTTCTAAGAGGGAGTCATCTTAGAGCGGGAGTCAGGATCTCTGGGTCAGGATCAAGGAAGAAGGTCTGAAGGACACAGAGATCACACAAACTTACTGACTTAGAACTATTGCTACTGTCTGTTTCAACGGGAAAATAATGTAAAGAAACACGTCCAATTCAAGTCTTTCAGAAATAACATGTCTGTTTTGCAGGAGGGGCAGACCAGGAATCAAACTCAAGACCTTATACTTACCAGGCAGGCACTCATGCACCTGGGCTCCATACATTCCCAACCCAGTAACATCCCATGGACTTCAGGAAAATGCTTGTCAGGGTATGGATGTCAATGCTGTTTGTTCTTTTTTACAAGACATAAAAATCATCAGAATAATTAAATCAGGAATAAGCACCAATCCACCATGTGGGAACATGACTAATGTCTTCCAGTTTCCTTTGCACTTTGGTTGTACCCTAGGCAAGTGTTATGCAGGCGAACATGCTGGATAGAGGAGGACAGGAGGGATGTGCCAGCAGCCACCCGATTATGGCTGTGTATCTGGAGGGTGCTTGCTGGCATTCATGGGGAATGGGAACCAGGTATTCCCACAGATGCATCCTCCCATTCTTCGGAGATTCCTTGGAGGAGAAGAACGATAGTTGCGTTTCTTTCGGGCAGGTTTAGGGACATCACATGGAAACAGTGTCCACAAAGCAGACAGATATATGAGTCTGGAGTTCAGAGAATCCTGGCTCAAGGCATCACTGTGGGTCAATGGGGAATTGAAGCTATGAGTGTGGGTGAGATCATGCGGGAAGACAGTGTGTGCGAGAGCAGGCCTGGGCTGGGCTCAAGAAGTGGCTGGACAGAGACCAGGCCAGGAGGCGGGAGGCAGGGGAGGAGCGTGAGAACCCCCTGTGCTGGCCCGGGGCTGTCAGCAAGTGTGCAGAAGCCCTCCTGCCCTGGGGGTGGCTGGGCCGCTGGTCGCGCAGATTCTGCTTCTCTTCTTTTAAATCAATACCTTCCATCTGGATACTGAAAGAGGGCTGCCAAGAGGTCTTTTCAAAGACTTTAGTTTTCAAAAAATTTATTATTAAATTAGTTTGAAGTCATATAGGAGGTCAGGAGCCCTGTTTTCAATGCTTGGGAACTCTCATCCTTAGCTCTGTGACTTTTCTTTCTCCACAGTGACTGTGACACCTGATAGGGAACTTTGTTATAATCAGCATTAGAGACACAGCAAAAAGAGATTAATTCATTTTATGAGAACTCTTCAGAGGGATTCAGTGTGACAAGCTTGACAAATACTTTTTGGATCACTGTATATTTCTTGGGCACTCTCTCCTCTTTTTCTCCCTCAGTCATACGCAACTGTGTGAGAATCTTCTTTGGAAATTTGATAAAGAAAATGAGCTGAGGCGGTCTACTTCCATTTCCTCAGAATTAAAAAAAAAAATTTTGGGTTTAGTTTTGGATTATGTTTTATGAAGTTTTGAACTCATTTTTCTTGAGTCTAGATAATCCATGGGCTCGTGACATCGGCCACTGTCCACAGTGGGATATGGGAGATGAAAGCGACAGCTCAGGCTTCATTCAGCCTGGGCCGCTCCAGAGTGTGCTCTGTGGACCAGGTGAGCCACTCGGGGGGGGGGGGGTCTGCTTCCTCTGTCCCTAAAGGAGAGAGCTTCCACCTCCTTCTAGGGGTTTAATCAGAACTAAGTGTGATAAGACGTAAAGCTGCTTCTGGTTAGTCACTGCATGTGTGTGATAAATGTTTATTTTCTTTCCATTTCCTCATTTTTAAAAACTCTGACACATGTTAATTATATAACCTTGGGGAAGGTTTTTGAATAGTTGGGCATAATATTCTCTCTGTCTTTTGTTTCTTCTTACTTTTTCCTGTAGCTCTGTGCTTTCCTACAATTGATTCTTTTTTTTTTTTTTTTGAGTTTTTACTGTGGTTTCTTTCTTTTTTTTTCCCATAATTTTATTGAAGATCAAATAGCAATGAGACAGATTCAAATCAAATTAGCAGAACAGATTCAATAATTAATACATTGCACATTGTTTTCTTAGTGGTTATTTGTTGTACAAGGTGCCTACATGATATTCTATTTACAAACACTATTAGAGCAGATCCCTTGATTCACTGAATTAAGAGAATGTAGCTGTATATCTACCTTTTTTTTTTTTAAAGCTGAATTATAGTACAGTTTCAATATACTTTTTGTATTGTTATATTCCTAGTGGTTATCCATAGTACAAGAAGCAGACAGGATATACTGTCCGAACATTATTAGTGCAAATCTTTCTTCTCATAGAATTATGCAAAAATAGCTGCATATTTATCCTAACTGTTCTGTATATACAAATACAGAATGGTCCTTCCTTTGTATCCCCATTTTTTCTGTCCAGTCCTGTCAGAGATGGGTACTCCACTGTCACTCAACCATTATAGGTGCTTGAATTCAGTGAAACAATCCAACACAGTCCAGCAGTCCACAATAATAGTAGGTTATCCGAAGAAGTTGTTGAGTAGAGCCATTTATAGCTCAGCATACTTTTATGGCTTTACTTTATATACCTCATTTTTATACTTTTCTGCTAGATGATTAAGACTGAGATGAAGCAAGACCCATATAACAAAAAATGTAGCTTTTGTATCTGATGATGTCAGTCAAGTCCCGTCAGGGTCCATCCTGTAACCCTGTACCTCACTTTGTAGATCCTTTGTCAGCATCAGCCATGTGGATGAGTCACAGCCATTGCCGACCAACCTGCTCTCTGTGAAAGCCTGGGAGAAAGTTTTCTCTCCATGTGACTCTCCTTCTGTTGATTCTTAACACCTCGAAGATTTTCTTTTCCTAGGTGTTTTGAATGCCCAATCAATGCCCGGAATGCCCTCATGTAGGTGGGAAAATATTTTAACCAACTTTTCTTAATTTCAGCTTTATCATTGTTATGTGGTGACAACGATAGCATTTGCTTTTCTGTAAGAGTTTAATTAGAAATTTAAAAAGAATCTGTAAGTCCTGCAGGTATTCACAGTGGAGATCTAATGAGGTGCTATTGTTACTACTGATTCATCTCTCCATGCCTCTAATCCCAAGACCCTCGGCTCTATACCTATCACCCTATCACTCTTCTCTCTGTGTGGCAGGATTTCTGACACAAGCAGCAAATCACAGAAGCAGGGAATTTGCGCAGGGATGCTTTTCAGTCAGAGGCGAAGTGACTGTATGATTGGTTTTCCCAATGGAGAATTGTGGTGGCTCGACTGCGGCAAAGTGGGGCTGCCTAGCAATCAAAGTAACCCTGGCTTTAAGACATAGGTTCCAAGTTTATCTCTGCCTTGCCACAGTCACCCCAACCTGGCCACAGAGCTCCCATGGTGAAGTCACTCTGATGTGAAGGGGGTGTTTTTTGCACTCTACAACACACATTTACTGTGTGAATTTCTGTACCTCTCTTTAGTAGAATCCTGATGGGTTTGTGTTGGCTAAGTTAAGAATATTATGTTGAAGAGATGGTTTTAAGTATAGTGGGAAAGACATTACATAGCCTCTTTCAATCATAACTCACTATTTATTTCCTGGAGGATTGAACCCAGGACCCCATGCATGCTAGGTAAGGGCTCTGTCTCAGAGATACAACTCTCTCTCTCTCTCTCTCTCTCCCTCTCCCTCTGTCTCTCTCTCTCTCTCTCTCTCTGTCTCTCTCTCTTCCCTTGTGATGTGGGGTCCCCACTGCGTTGCCCAGGCAACTCAGCTGAATGAAGGCCTAGAGAGGGTGGGACTGCTGAACAGTCTCATCTGGATCTCTCTGCACAGCTTTCTGGTAGCTCTCCAGCCCCTGGGCAGTTTTCTGTCAAACTAAGAATTTTGTCTGAAAGGCAATATAATTATTCTACCCCACAAGATCTTTGCACGACTTACTTTGTATAGTTTGGCGATAAATCTGTTTGCAAATTGCTGGAAGATGCATGAATTGCCAGAATCTTAGTGTTTTCCATTTCTAGAAATTACGTTTTCCTAGAAGTTGCCTTTCGGAACACTTGTACTATCTGCGATGACGCATCAGCTGCCGCTGAGGTGCTGAGTCTACTGCTTATGGAAGGCAAATCAATCTACGAAGGATTTGAAATAAAGTTGAGTATTTAAAGTGGCCCACGTAATAAATTATTACCATTTTCCAGATGGAAATTTGATGCTTTCTTATGTGCAGGAATCCTGCAAACATCTTACTCTGAAGTAAAAGTGACCCTTTGACCAAGAAGGCAAAAACCTTCTTTTGTTGTTCTGTAGCGAGACATTGGATACTGTGGCCTCCTGGGAGAGCGTAATGATAACCTACTGCAATGTCATAAATTTGTAAATTTTTGTTCACTCTATTTGAATGAGTAAAGAACATGAAGAAAGTCAGTTTTTTTCCACACCTTCACTCTGACTGACTAGCTAGCTTTAGTCTGATCACTTTTATACAAAGACCTTTTGTAGTCTCATTTGTAGAACTCAGGCTTTTGTGGAGCAAACAAGATAACATGTGCATGTGCAATGTATTAATTGTTAAATCTGTCCTGCTAATTTGATTTGAAACTGTCTCATTGCTATTTGTTCTTCAATAAAATAAAATAATAAATTTAAAAAAAAAAGATAACACGTGCCAAACACTTATCTAGCCTAGGGTCAGTGAGCTACTCTGCATAATTAAAGTGCAATTTCCATGAAAGGGGCATTTTATGCTCTCGTATGAATTCATACTCGTGAACTTTACAGATATTGGTGAAATGAATGCATAATATTGCTTGGAAGGTATATGATCCTTGTAACATTCCCTTTAAACTTCACTTTCAGTGGGGATGGAAGTAAGGGCAAAGAAATTTAAAGAAAAAAATATAGAAGGAAAGAAAATAGAGACAGAGCTTTAGTTAATGGGGAGGTAGGGAAGGCTTGGAAGAAGGGAAGAGGAAGTGGACAAAAAAATTAAGATGAGTTATGCATATGTAAAATATCCTATGATGAATGTGATCATTATGTATGGCAAATATCTACTAATAATTTATAATTAAAAATAAAATTAAGATGAATTAGAGTTCAAATATGAAAACAAACATCTTTTTGGCTACTGCAGCACATATGTTGTACCTTCTAGCTCTCCTATTCTGAGCTCAGAATTAAAAATATATGTAATGAATGGAGTCAGTACAATTTTTCAAATTATTTAAGATTTAAATTATATACAAGCCATATTCATCTGTTCATGCATTTCTCCCCTCAGTCAAGCGCCCGTCATGTGTGCTGGTCACTTTTAATCTCGATGGCTTTGCTAATCATGCTCAACAGCATCTGGGCATGTGGTAGGGATAAAAACCCAGGCCCCACCCTGGCTGTACCAACTCAGGGTTTCTGTTTGCAAAGGTCTGGGTGATTCGAGTACATAGCTTTAGCAGCCAGGCTCTATTCTCACCTTCCTTGAGGGAAGCATCTGCTTGGTGCCTTTTAAAAGGTATTCAAGAACTGAATCAGAGAACAACAAATCTGTGCATGAGTAGCCAGTGTGGATCTTACAAAATACAATCTTGTTGTTCCTGCAGCTCAAATTCTGCTTCCAGTTCCATGATGCTGGCATGGTGGAAATGTTATTTCAAATAGTTTGGAGTTTTCTTCACTTTCCTGTGTAATAGCAAACATTTGGGGGTAAAGAGCCAATCAGTTCATGTATCCATGTGCTCATGGGGGTGTTTTCTGAGAACCTCATGACTATCTTTCCTGGTTGCAGCAGGTGCAATAATCTTATTCTGCCTTTATTGGTCCCCTGAAATCTAATAATAGGTCTGTGAGCTTGATATGGTATCATGATATGGGGATCCCAGGAAGACTTCCCAGAGTCCAGCTGGCCTGGACACAGCCCTTGAGGTTCTTCCAAGAAGCAAAACTGGAGAAGACTGTATCTATGTCCTTTTATAGGTGTGCTAGTATGTATCTCCATGTGAAATTGTGTCTGTTTGCCTATGTGTACCCATGTGTGTGTGTGCATTTATGTGTATCCATCTATGTGCACCCATGTGCCAATGTGTCTGTCTATACATGAATGCCCATATGCACTGTGGGTTTGTGTGTGTGAAGAGGAGTTCCTTCTGAGAGCCACTCAGGGCTTTGCCTTCATTATCCTCTCCTTTAGTACTGCTCAGCCTGGGGAAACTTTCTTCTAGTGTTGGAGAAGTCCTGCCCTTTCTTGGCTCTTTTTTGTTTGCCTCCAGGACAGCTCTCTGTAGTGGTGTCTGCCTGTGAGACACAATAGAATTATCTCTTAGTGGGTTTAAATTCTAGGAACCAAAAAGTCCTGGGAGATCCTGTCACTGTTACAACCCCTAGAGCAAGGGACACTGAATGGTGAAGTGGAGTGATAATGAGGTGGAAGGAAATACAGTAGCAGCTCGAATGTCTCTTAGACCAATCTGCAGATGGAAGGGGAAATGAGAGCTAGAGGAAGGTGGGAGGGATGGAAGGGAAAGGCAACACATCAAGAATCCGGGACATGTATTATATACATGTACCACAATGTGATAGATGCTGTAAACATGTGCTAATAAAAGTAAAAATTAAAAAAATTATTTCCCCTCCAAAAAAATATTTCCCTTCAGAAATAAAAGAAAAAAAGTAGAGCCCAGTGACGAAAAAGACATAAACCTGACCAGGGAGGCATACATGAATGATAAGGTCGCCCGGTGGGCAATTGTTACATGAGGCACTATCTCACACCAGGCAGCACCAAATACATCTATGTGGAAGGCCTACCCAATGCTCAGCCAGCTTCCAAGAGGGATTTAGAGATCCTGTGCTTCTGTGTGGGGCTTTCAGGGAACGTGTAGGGACTCTGTTTTGGCCATTTCTCCTTTCATCAGCTCTAAACTGCTGTCCAAAGTGAGCTCCTATTGCCCCAGCCAGAGCAATTTTGTGAGGGCTGTGTGGCTGAGCCACTTTTGAATGTTATGCTACCTCAGCTGCCCAGATGAAGGTTGTGTGGATAATCTGTTGTTTTCTGTTTGCTTTGTAGTTCCTTTCTAGTGGTGAGCATCCAAGAGCAAGGTGTTAGGCATGGAATTAAACAATATACCATCCGGCACATACACCTTCATTGCTATTTACCAGGAAACTGAGCTAGTTCAAAGATATTTTTTTTCTGTCCCTTTATCTTTCTCTGTCTGCTTCTACCATTTCACCTTGTAGGACTATGGGATGGGGTAGTTTCTCCAAACCTGTGCCTCCAATGACCACGGAACGCTGACCTTGCCAGTGGAGACCCTGCCTTTAACCTTTTGACAACTGGCTATGTTAACTTGTCTTATATGCAAATTACCCACCACCCTGTCTTCTTTCAGTTGTTGAGGACATTACCTTCAGAGTGTCCTCTTGCTATCATAAGAAGAAATCAATTTATACAGGCAGTGTTTTTCTGACTTATCTGCAGGTATAGGTTTAAAACAAATAGGCATGAGGTGTGGAGGTTGTGGTCATGAAGTCATTGTTAAGAAATGTTAAGTGGTACTCAGCATCCTGAGACATGTGCCTGTTGTTCTCAAGGGGGGGAACTTCCTATTTTTTAAAAGCACTTTCTAAATGTTCATTTCTTTGCATTTGTTAACTCATTTACAGCACCATACTAAAATAGATAAGGCAGGTTTTCCCTGTTACATAAATGAAAAGACCATGGTTCAGCATTTTGCCCAAGGTCACAGAGGTCATAAATAGTAGACACCTGACTTTAGCCCAGAGTTGCAGAATCCAAGAGTTTTTATATACAGTGTCTACCAGAATGACATGTAAGGGTTTTTTTTTTTTTTTTTGACATGTAGTGTTTTATTGGATAGACATGTGTGAGTGGGTTAGTGCAATGCCTTTAACAGGCTAAATAGTTTTAAACCTCAATAGACTGGCTTATAAAGTAGCTGGTGCACATACTTGTGGATTTTTCCTTTCCCACATGCAGTCCCCTCATTTCAGGTAACAACACATTGACTTTCCTTTGTTCTGTATAAATTTGGTAGCTCAGTGCTCTGGCTCCTCTCAGGACTGAGCACAATCACTCAGCCAGTCACTGTCTTGAAAATTTGTCTCTTTAGTGGAGTGCATTGGGGATGAAGTATTTTTCCCCATGGGAATTCCAGACCAAAATTCTCCACTGTCTACTAGTTTCTGAGGTCTAGACCTTTGGAGCTTTTCTAGACTTTATCCCTTCTGCCTGTATGATCAGGGTTGTTTTTGATTCTCTGAGTTTTGCTATATTTTTCCAATGAGTTCCTTCATACTTGGTTTGGTGAGATTGATCTTGTGGCTTATATCCAGAAATCACTGATGAAGTTCTGAAGGAAAGGTAAACAAGATTTAAAAGAAAACATCTGTTAGATATGTTCCTTTTCCTCACTTTCATGGAAGGAATACCCTTCCACACTCCATTCATGTTGGAGTTGGCTGTGTGACTTTTGCTGAAAAATGGGCTTTTGATGGGATTTGCTTTGGCTAAAGGGGTGTTAGCAGTTGTAACTCCATAGAACCTGGAATGCAAGTATATAGTGATGTTGGGGCTCTTTAATTTTGCTGTTCCCATGCAAAGATCATGGCTACATAAGTCCACAGGTTGTAGAAAGAACAAGAGAGGCTCATGGCAAAGACCTACTCCACCTTACCCTACAGGATCAGGAACCCCATCCTGAACCAGCACCCAGTCTTCAACCAATCTACAGACAATGTGATCTGAATAAGCACTTATTGTTGTATACCACTGAGATTTTGTAGCTGTTTGCTATGCAAATTTTTTTGTACCAATTACAAACCAACACAGAAATGGTGTACTACCTACAACAAAAATAAAAAATGTCTGAGCCTGGGTGGTGGCAGTAAGTTGGTAAAAATACTAAAAAATGATGACAATGACGAAAACAACAACAACAAACATCAAAAAAAGCTGCAAAAATGATGAGCCTTATTGTCCAGTCCTGAAAATATTTGATATAACCGGCTTCTGTGGCCATCTGAAAGAATGCAAACAATGAACTTTCGCATTTGAGCAAGATGTTTTCTATTAGAATGTGAAATATTAGTTGGCTTGTTTTAGCTATGTATGCTGAACTCAGAAACTAACAGGCTGGTTTGCAAATAGAATTTCAAGGGACTGTAGAAAATTACAAAAAATTCTGGTTTAGAAAAGAGAAACAGTTTCTCAGGCCATTTCCCTCCCTCCCCCATTCAGTAGGACATTCTTAAATGAGGCTCCTTCCTGAGAACGGAGGTCAAGTTCAGGTTTTCCAGTAGAACATGACCTTTAACCTTTTCCCTAAGCAAGGGGCAGGCTGAACAACTTTTAAAGACCCATAAAAGGAATAAATCTCTCACAACATTTCAGCTGGACAAAAGATATCTTAGAACCCTCAAGAGTGTCATCCTGTTGTGGCCTGCTGTACAACTGATAGGAACTGTCTTTTAGGCTGGTAAAAAAGTTCTCAGGCAATACTGTTACATTAGGTAGTGAAAATGACAATGCTGCATCAATAAAAATCCAAATTACCCTCAAAATGACCATCGTTTATATATATATGGACTCTGGCTCTGCCTGCAATGGTGCTTTATTGGCCTTCCACAGTATTCTTTGTGGTGGTCTAAGTCCTTCCCAAAGCCTCGTAAAAGGAGAAACACCTTTATCCAACTCATGACATTTGACGAAAATGTATTTTTGTGTCTCTCCATGGGGTGCATACCTGCTTCAGCAAATATTGTTTAGAGGTAGATTCCCAGTTTGGCAAGTTTCATGTTCTAAGGTGTTTTCAAGCATTTTCAGCTAAGCATGGTTTGTTTTCTTACTCTGGAGTCCAAATCATGACATTTGATGAAAATTTATTTCTTTCCAAGTGTTTATGTTAGGACAGAAAATACCTTTGTGAATTCTTCTGGAGAGGAGTGGGCTGCATAGATGGTAATTTGATGTAATCAGCAGAGCCCCAAGTCCTTTTTTACATATATAAAAAAACTTGTGTTCTCATAGCCAGAAAGATATTTTGTTAACATTTTCTCATACTCTCCTCCAGTCTTTTGTTTTTATAAAAGAAATAAAACGTCCCCTGTTCTCTTTAATAAAATTTTACACATGTAAACTAAGAACAAAGGATTGTTTTGACAGTGTGGAGTTCTAAAAAATAGAGCCCCAGATTAAACAAACAGTAAGTGCCATTACCTCGACTGCCCAAGGAGCAACCATGCTTGGTGATGTTTTCCAGGCACCCCCAGAGCATAAATCTTTAACCCCACTGCCTTTCATGTGACACTTATATATAAAAACTGTTTATAGAGCAATGTAACCTTATCTTGCATTCATTTGGATTTTTCTGGGCTCCCAAGGCCTTGGATCTCATGATAGAACTGCTCTTAATACGTCAGCAAGTATTATCAACATATTTTGCTTTTTGTTTGGATTCTTGTGAGGACCAAATAAGGGGCTGACGTACAAGTTACAAAACAAGGTCAATGGTTGGAGGACTGAAGACCTGATAGAGCTGTATTTTCAGGCTCTCTGATCCACATACCAGGCTGACAGTCATTCTTCCGCTAGGGCAGAAGCAGAACTTCATCTTTTTATTTTATTTTATTTTATTATTGAAGAACAAATAGTGATGAGACAGTTTCAAATCAAATTAACAGGACAGGTTTTATACTTAATACACTGCAAACGGTTTTCATACTGTTTTGGTATCGTCCAAGGTGCATACATGGTATTATACTTACAGACACTATTACAGCAGATGTCTCTAATCAGTGAATTCAGAGAATGTAGCTGTATACTTATCTTATTTTTTTAAAGCTGAATTATATCCCAGTTTCAATAATTAATACTTTCTACCTTGTTATCTCCCTAGTGTTTGTCCATAGTACTAGAAGCCGACATAATATCTTGTCCAACCACTATCAGTGCAAATCTTGCTTCTCATAGAATTATGCAGAGGTACGGCATATTTATCCTAACTGTACTGTTTATATGAACACATCATGGTTCTTCCTTTGATTCCCCCCCCCTTTTTTTTTGTCTAGACCTGCCAAAGATGGGCACTCTATTGTCATTAAATCATTATAGGTGTCTGAACTCGGCGACACAATCAAACACAGTCCAGCAGTCCACAATAATAGTGAATTATTAGAAGAAGTTGTTGACTGTAGCCACTTACAGCTCAACTTATTATTATGGCCCTGCATTATATATCTCATTTTTTATACTTTTCTGCTGGATAGTTAAGACCGAGATGGAGCAAGATCTATATGACAAAAAATATAGCTTTTGCTTCTGATGAGGTCAGTCAAATCCCCTTAGAACTTCATCTTTATGGGGTACATACATTTTGAGTCCCCAAAATATTCAAGGCACGAGAAAGTTGTCTTCTCAAAGAATCAGGAAAGGGAACAATTATATTTAAATAATAGAAAGCTGTCTCAGCAATAGATAAATGGATGCTTTATTAGAAAATAACCTCTCCAAGTTAAGAAATAGAGTATTTCTAATAGACAACAATTTAGAAAAAAATCCATGGAAGATGGTTTGCCCATTTGTTGAATAAATTTGAAAAAAATATATGGGAACATTCAGCTGATGTTACGAGGCTCTTGATTAACCACTCTACCTAAACCAATGAAAGCTGGGTTTTATAAAAAGGAAGAACTGACTGACACACTCAGCTATCCATTTTGGGGAATCAAAGAGGTGGACTTGCTAGGGGCACTGATGGCTCCAAGGTTTTCGGATGTGCCTCCCCTGCCTGGCTTCCCTCTCATCCTATGAGGAATGCCAGATATGTGGGACCCTCAGTGTTCCTGGTTATAAAGAATGAGCAGTGCTTCTCAGCAAGGGTCTGGAAACATGACGACTGGGCTTGAGCCCTTTTCTGATCTAATCATTGTGCTCAGAGTGATGGACTCGGTTCTTTGAGCGGCCTCACCTATGACAATGACATTAATTCCACCGCTACTGCATGTCTAAGAAGGAGCTATTGAACACTGGGGATACTCCCCTAAGAGGAATGCCAGATGGGCCAGAAAAAGGTCTTTCCTTGTATTGTTTGATTCTTAGTTTCTGCTACTCTTTAATCCATTTGTGAAGCAAAAATACCATCAATGGGCAATATATGTAAGAGTCAGCATGCGTGTATACACTTGGATCTGGAAGGATTAGGGTCAGCAAAAGAGTATGTGCTTAAGGACCTGTTCTTTATGAAGGAGCTGATAAATGGATTATAGAGCTCCACATATTGAGAAAGACTCTCTTCTGTTAAGGACACCCCTGTCTCAAGATGATTCACTTTGAATTACTCTGCTATGTAGTGGTAACTGAGGTTACGACATGGCTAAGGGCAAACTACAACTGCACACTTGAGTTAAGGAACTTGATTCTTTTATCCCTTGTAGTTCTGAGACTCTAGTCCAGGGCCTCATGCACCCTAAGCAAATGCTGTGCCAGTGAGGTCCATCTTCAGCTTAAATATTGTGTTAACTATCTGAATGTCAAGGTAGGAAATTATAAAATCTAAAATTTTTTTTTTGCACTTTGGTGTATACCTCACATAGTGATCCAAAAGCTTGAATGTACAAGCTTCAGAGGATTTGTTAGAGACTAGAAGGTTGAGCCATGCCTCCTGAGGTTCAAATTCAGCAGCAGCAGTGGTGGCCATCTAATTTGCATTTCTAGTGGGTTCCTACAAAATGCTGATGCTGCTACTTGCGACTGTCCTTAGAGAACCCTATTCTAGATGATTCCCAAAGTTAAGCTCTGTGTGAACAATTATGATCCATAGTTCAGGCAAGAAGTGCGTTGAGCAATCCTGGGTGCACCGGTAGCCAGAGTTTCTAGTAGTGGTGATGGTACCAATTATGGGAAAGGCAGAGTTCCAGAGAGAAGCATATGGCTGAACTCTAGCTTGCATGTTTGTATCCTTGAGAAGACATATCAAGCGGTCATTAGGCAGATTGACAGGATGTTAGCAGCTACTCAGGACTGGCTGAGAATTAGACTGCCAATTAGAAATCTTTTCAAAGGATCTTGGGTACAAAAGGGGATTACACAGAACTAAGTGGAAGTGACATGCATTGCCCAGGAGCTCTCCTTGAGCAGGCTTCACAAACAAGACCAGTTCTAGCTCCATGATGGCAAGGTGGGGCTGTGCAGGCACTGACCAGCTACTGATATGAGACAAATGAGGGATGTAAACCTGACAGCCATGATTGAAAGAGGCCTGTCCAGGATCTGCTGTGGTCAGAACTAGAGCAGGCAGGACCATATTCTGCTTTGTTCTATTTAGTCTTCCATGGAGTATTACTTCTTGAAACCAGCATTATTTTTAGCAACAATGCTTCATGATCCATTAAGGGTGAAGACTTGCTGTTTGAAAGTGATCATCTAGAAGTTATAGTCTATACCATCTGAAAACTGGACGTAAAGCTGGTCTTCTCAACTCCTATGCAGGAGTTAAAGCCTGGCTAGCAACGATAAAGTTAGAGCCACTTAAGAAGCCCAAACATACTCTGGCTCACTAATCCTACATTTCCACTTCCTGGTAGTCTGTTTTCTGTGTTGCGTTCTTGGTTGCAGAACTTCCGGACCTCATGCCAGGGAGGAGATTTTGGGTTTGACATTTCCAACCACTTCAGGCAAAAGATTGTGTGCTCCAGACTTGGCCTGGAGATCCTCTTCAGCTAAGCTCATCTTCCTTCCTTCAGTGCTGACAATGGAGTAGACTTGGAGAAAAACAGCAAATTAAGCATTCTAATCCTGTTGCATTCATTCACTGGACACCAGTACAATTCTTCATGCTGAAATCAGCTTTATCCTCCTTTCCTATTTCTTTCCTTCTCAATTAATGTTTGAGGCAATGATGGAAATACCTTTCTTGTGCAAGAAATCATAACCCAGTAAGTGCAAATAACTTGATACATTCTAATTATAGTCAAAAAATACCTGTTCAAGAAATAAATCAATATTACCACTCACTGGCAAACAATATCTATTACTTGTAGTAATAATAGTGTGGAAAAAGGTGGATAGTGCCTATCAGTCCATTCACCAAAGGTTTTAAAGGAGCAAATTTTGGTTAAGTGACCTATATAGGAACACGTAACCAGTTAATAAATTGAATTTTGTATTCCTATAGCAGTAGTAAAGCAAAGAGAGATGTTAGAAGAAGGGCAAAATGTCTCTTTCCAAGCTGCCAAATCCATCTCCGTCAGGGGATATTTTCTAGTTATCTTACAGTTTTATAGTTTATTATCACAGTGGCTAAAGAAAATTCTTGTCTGTGCCCTTCATCTCCTGCACTCTTTCATTTGCAACCCAAGAGGGAACTTTCTTGAGTAGTCGCCTTTACTTTCAAAGCCAACTGTTCTTTGAAAACGACGATGCGCATGAGTTCCTCAGAGGAATGTAGGCTCCCAGGTCCTTGCCTGCCTACTCTGAGTGACTGGTGCCAAGCCAAAAACATCCGTGCTTTTAGCCCTGTGGTTTTCTCCCTTTCTTCCCACTCTCCCTCCCACACACCGTGAGAGACATGAAGGCAGGTGGCTCGCAACCCATAGCTGGAAATCAGCTGGTAGAAAAGCAGCCCTTTCCAAAGGATTGCCATACTTTTTGTTCAGATTCCTGTGTTGGTGACTCCATAACTAATGAAATCATGAAACCGTTTTTGAAGTTTCTTCTCTAACAGGATTGATGGTCAATTTCCAAAACTTGCCTGTCCTCAAACTGTAGCTGGTTTGGTGGGAGGTGGCCAAATTCCAAAGCCAGCCCCACAGTGAGACCAGAAAAACCAGCAGGGAGCAGCATGGTAGGAGAGACACAGGAGGAGTCCTGGCACTCAACACATTCTCATTGCAAGTACGCTGTCACCCACACAGCGGAAGCGCAGTCACGCTTACTTCTGATCCACAGGAAGAAACTTCACACAGCAAAATATGAGACATAAGTAGGAAGTGAATTTTACCTCATGTAAAGACAAATACAAAAATGAAAATAAACGGGGGTCATTTCCAATAAGATGTGCCAAAGGGGATTGAAACAAAATAGAATAATCTTAAAAAAATAAATCCTACAACACACATAAGGAAGGAAATGTAGTCGTAAGCACTTGCCAGTTGACTCTCTGGTTTTATTTCAGAGGCCCAGAATAGACTACCAAGAACTTGGATTGAGGTACAGAGGATACCTTTTTGTTGGCATACCATTAAACAAATCCCCCATAGCACCTAGTGGAAAAAACAAAAAGCCTCACCATGAAAACACAAAAGGAATGTCCCACAAGAGCAGAGTATTTATTTATTTGTTTATTTATTTTTGTCTTTTTGAGACAGAGTCTCAGTATGCAGTTCAAGCTGGCCTTAAACTCACTTTGTAGCTCAGGCTGGTCTCGAACTCACAACAATCCTCCTGCCTCAGCCTCCCGGGTGCTGGGATTACAGGCATGCGCCACCACACCCAGCAGAGCATTTAAATAAAGAACGAAATTTCTGTGCATTGATTATTCTTAGACAATTCATCTAGGGACATATTTCTCCTACTCCTAAAGGTCTGGCCATGAAGAATATTGAATCCCATGTTTGAAAGAAGCTGTCTTGGAAGGTCTTCTTAGTTTCTCTTTGAGATACAACAGGAGGACAAACTCAGACACAGAGGGAGCATTTGGCTGGCTTTTCAACAGAAAAAGAAAGGTTGAATCCCATGTAGTATTACATGCAGCTTTGCTTGGAATAAAGCAGCTGCCTGGGAAGAGACTGGAGCCCCCTCCTGTGCGAGCACACCCCTGTTTCAGCTATGTCTCCTTCAGCTGAATCTGACTTGTCAGGCTGAGGACATATGCGAGTGCCATCCCAGGAAGAATGCACATTTATTTTCCTCTCATTTAATGTTCGAGCATGATTCCCGTCACCAGATGGGTGAGAGAAACAATGACAGCCCAGAATAAATCTTCAGAGGGTTTATCAATCTGATTGAATTGAGAAGATAAAGTGGATTTTGTTAGAAATCCAATAAACTCTCTCCACCTCAAGGGATAATAAGGGTTGGTGCCAATTTTCTTCTTTATTACCACTGTGGTCTTTCTTTTTAAATTCTCGCTTCTTTTCACTTCCTTTATAATACAAGACTCATTTATTCTCTAAAGATGTCAGGTGAATTTCAGTTCACCCTGCCTAATTAGTTGAAGAAATGGACTTTCTGTTGTAAGACCTGAGCTTGAATATAGGCTCTTCCCTACCTCTCTGTGTGGTCTTGTGCCACGGTTTCCTAGTATAAGAAGCAAGATGAATCTTTGCAGTAGCTGGCAGAGTTAGAAGTCATGTGTGTAAAGCACTCAGAGTGATTTCAGGTCCAAGGAAAGACTGGACACCAAGATCGAACTCTGTTAGCTAAAGCTTCACTGACGGGAAGGAGGCGGGAATTGTTCCTAAGAGGAGGGAGATTCTAGTTACCAAAGACTTTGAACCACTCTGTAGAATTCAATCTGTGTTCGCTGCTGTGTGACTCTGATGGCAGTGTTGGCAGAGCCAGGTCTGTGAGCTTCTGTATACATTGGAATATTACATTTGCTACTGCATGCTAATCAGAAAATTCCAAGTCTTAGCTCAACATGCAGTGATAGGCACAACTAAATGCTGTTTTGTTTTAATGTGCTGCTTCAGATAGCTGTATCTTAAAAAATAAGTGTCTGAGTCTACCAGACAGTGTCTGTTGGAACTTAGCAGAGCTCTTATTGACTGCACACCATGATAACTCTATCAGGCAGAGATTCACAGTTAACCTACTAAAGACATGTGATTTTAATATGTCTTCCTTTTCATTACTAAGTCAAGCATTTGGCTAAGATGGAGGATTTCATTTAATCACTGCTAATGTTTATTCTTTCTGGAGAAAGTGAATGCCATCTTTAGAATGAGATATCAAAAAAAGAGGGATTTTAAAATTCACTAGAAAATAAAGTTGATTTCATGATTCTACTTCAAGAATTAGCATGAAAGGTACACAATTTCCTCTGGAGGCCAGGGATGTAGCTCAGCAGTGTAAGTGCCTACCTGGCAAGTGCAACATTCTGAATTGGATTCCTGATTGAAAAAAAAAATTCTAGGAAGGGAAATTCAAAGCAATTAGTCATGCAAAGACTGGACAAGAACAACCTAGGCAGAGGAATCAGGAGGCATAGCAAGGCTAAGGTTGGAATGGATTGAGGATAAAAGATAGGAAGAAGGCCCTGAAGAGGGCTGGGATGGAGTGGATAAGGGAGGAGAAGGGTGGGGTGATTGGGGTTAGGGACCAGATGCAGGAAGAGCTAGGTACAAGAAAATTCTTGAAGTGGGGCCAGACACTTGGATGTCTTCAAGCAGGTAAGGAAATGAGTACTCTGGCAGATACGAGAGGGGGGAGGCCAATAAGAAGACTTTTGTGATGGCATGTGCAGGCCTGGAGAAAGGCAAGCAGATTGGGCTGCATCTTGAAGTGGCTTTCGAACACTGCCTGTTGGGAAGGAAGTAAAGGAAGTAAAGGATGGCTGCTAGGTTTTCTTTGGTCCAAGTAGTAGATGATGGGTTCCATAAGAAATGGGGATGAGCAGGCAGTGGCCCAGGGAAGAAGACAAGCAGGTGTGGGGCCAAAACCCACAGGCATTGTGCAGGCTGTGTACGTCTTTTCTAGAGATGGCTTCCAGAGTTTGAGTGGCTCAGCACTGGACAATTAATGAAGCCACAGCTGATTGACAGATGTTAGCTCATGCTTATTAATGATCAAGATTGAATGCCATGTTCAGAGTGCAACCTAACTTGGTTAGATGGGCTTTCCCTGCTGTTGCCCTTGCTTGCCCACCTGTCCTTCTGAACTTTCTTGTGGAAAGAAACCTTTCAGAACCTGAAAATTTATTCATGTGCTCCTATCTTGCTGGGCTGTGTTGCCTTAATTCCTGTTAGTTCTTGGTGCCTGGCAGAGAGGCGACGACCACACAGTGTTCTCTAAATGAATGCAGCTGTGCCGAGGCCCCTGGTCTCTCCTCTCATCAGTCTCATTCCATAATTTAATTGGGGCTTGGGGGAGGGGACTGGATTTAAGGCACACATCAGTGTTGTTTGGTTCTGACTGGGGCTTCTGCCTAGTTTGTGGTCCCCATCTTAGACTATTTCAATAAATGGCCATGGATCCTGTAGGACCTTAGTCTCTGCCTTGTTAACCTGGCCAATCTGCTGGGGCCCCTTGCAACATCAGCTTTCCTGGTCCTTGGCTGCTCTTCACCCTGCCTGGATTCTGACCTCCTCATGTGCCTTTGAGCCCAGGTGTATAATGATACGTACTCTTTACTACCAGTCACACTGGCCATGTTTCCGAGTGTCTAAATATTGTCTTTGCCTTGGTCCCTGTTCCCAAACTGTTGGTGAAATCTGTAACCCTTCCCTCAACCTCTGCTGTGATAAATGACTATAATACTTCATGTACTGCTTGTCATTGTTTGGCCAAGATTTTTAACCTCTAAACTATGCTGTGGCTGAGTTCCATCCAACCCCTACCCCAGTTCATGTCCCACCCTGGGGATCATTGCTCATTCAACTTTCAGGTAGCTTCAATGATCCAGACCCAAAGCTATCATTCTTCAGTTCAAATCATTAGGTATAACATATATAATCACATAAAATGCATGGAGGAGGAAAGATATTATGGTAGTAAAAGGAAAAGCCACAGTCTCCATGGTCAGATGTCTTCAGAAGCATTTGCTTACTAGGAATATCAGTGTGTGTGTGTGTGTGTGTGTGTGTGTGTGTGTGTGTGTGTGTACATGGGCACTTGGGCAACCTGATATATTTATCTGCTAATACTTCCATTTTTTGGTTGTTCATTCCATCTTCTAGGAGAAAAGCTTAAGATTTATCACATCCTATCACAAACCATTAAGTATTAAATATGTCCTAACAACTAAGGGGTCAATCATGTGTGGAGTAAGTACAGGGGTGTCAATTTCCATCTATTCACTGCTTTAATTAATACAACTTAACTCCTAATATGAGTTTCCAGGCATGTCATGGTTCAGGACCAATTTTGAAATATCTTTGGTTGAGATGAATTTTGGAAGGCTCCTCTCTTCTAGGAAATTCCAAGAGAAGCTCAAGACATCGAAAAGATTGTGATGATTCCTCCTTGCCCCTCACACAATCTAAACTTAATATTGAACTATAAAATATGCATAAGAAAGTCCAACATGATACTCAGTTTTCAAATGAGGATTATATCATTGATTTTTTGAAAAATAAATCCAAACAATTAAATTGTCCAAATCTCTCTCTCTCTTTCACACACACACGCATACACACACACCTCTATTCTTTTCTCTTCCACCTATCCATCTCTATCTCGTTGTTTCTCTTGGTTGGCAATTCAGCCTATAATTTATTGAAGCAATAGAGAGGCAGATTTGATTAAATAATTAATAACATAAAGACACCCACTTATAATAGATGTGTATTCAGAGTGTTAGGCTTGTAAACAGGGCTCTATGCAAGCATAACACTTCCCACCCCTTCCTTCTTTTCTGCCTTCACATTCATATTCAGGGGAAATTATTTCCAGATTCAGGGTGAAATGGAATGTGTATAAATCATAGCTCTTGCATAAAAATAAGGTAACACATGGCCACTTAGCTTTTTGTGTGAGATGAAGGAATGAACTTAGAAGTGTCCACCTGTACTTTTGAAGTTTTGTAGGTCTTGTTATTACAACCCTAAGGTGTGAAATGTTTGTCTGGTGCCTGAAATTAAGAATTAGGATAGCTGCTAACTCAAAAGCTTCCTTTATACACTGCCCCCCTCAACTAAGTTTAAGCTTATACAAGTTGTTCAAAGGATAGCATCAAAGGATTGTTTTATCAGTTAGTTTAGAATAATAGGCCGGGGTTGAACTCCAGTCTGTAAAGGGAAACTTTTCAGACTTGAAGTTAAAGTTCAATCTGTTATTCTTGGCAAATGGCCCAAGAGGGAAGTAGAATTCATGGAAGAGGTGTGTCTGCTGGACAGCTATATGACTCAATGGTTACTATGAAGAGATCATAGAACAGAATGATCAAATGAATGTTCACACACTACTGACAGCAGGGAAATATATCACTTCCCTTGCATAGCTCTTTCTTCAAGTGGTATTCAAAGAGCTCCTTCAATATAGCAAAATTTCACTCATTGTGAGTGAAAGGATAAATGTTTCCATGTGGATTCAGTTCTTGTGGTCATTAGGTTTTGGTGATCGCTGATGTATTCTCACTAGGATTCCTGCTTCTGCCTGATGTAGGAGGTGATTACTTGGCACTCAGATCAGATTAGTCATGATGCTTCAGTCTCTGATGTCCAAAAAAAAAAGACAGAAAGGTATGTCTGGTGTCACTTGGGAAATAGTAGAGACCAGCTTTTTGCCTGAGTCAAACCAGGATATTTACCTGGGCCACACGATATTCACAGTGCTTCAAAAGGCAATATTCTTGTGATCTTGGTATCAACAAGAGGAGCAGGTAGGAAGAGGTGAGGAAGGAAAGAGAAATAGAGGGCAGAAAGGAGGTAATGAGAAACCTGTGCAGTGTACAGACATGGAGGACAGAAGAGCAGAAGAGTCAGAGCATGAGAGGGGCCCCTACCCACTGTTGCTGGCTCTGCAGGTAAAGGAGGCAAGGGAAGGCAGATGGCCTCTTGGATCTGGGGTGGCCCTCAGATTTCCTCCAGGAAACAGTGACCTCTGTTTTACATAAAGAGGAACAGACTTCAGCCTAGCATTGAGTGTATCTGAAAGTGGCCCTGTCCCCACCACATGTCTGCAGTGGAGCAGTCAGGCCGACACCAGTGACTTCAGCCTGTGAAACCCTAGCAGAGTGCCCTGGCTAATCCCTGGATGTGTGCATGGACCATCTCACAACTGCACAACTGTGAGATGGTCCAGGCATACAGAAGCTGCCAAATTTGTTAGTTATAAAAGAAAAGTATGCAGTTGAAAAATCTGGTGCTGGAAATGTAGCTGCGGTGGACAGATGGACACCTGGGGGACAGGCTCACATGAGTGAGTCTAGCAATGAGCAACCATGGCTTCTCTCTAGCCTTGTTTATCAAAAGTTCCCAAGGTGATTTTCTGGCCAGTATGTTCCTCAGATTCCATGGTACTAGGGCAAGAATAATTGCATAGGACTCCTCTCTGGAGCTGAGAGGTGTAAATACTTATGTGCTGTTTTCCATGTGGTCCTTGGATGACCTTGAAACTCAACTGCTTCCTGATGCTGAGATGTGTCTCCTCTCCAAATGGGGCTGAGCCTCTGGGCTCATAGATGTGGTCTGGAAATTATTTGATGGGATAATTGAATTAGCTGCCCAAATTAGTGTCTGGGAAAGATTCTCATGTGTATCTTTTCCTAGGGTGGCCCCTTTGTAATTCTTAGACAATGGCAATTAGAAGATGAAGGGAAGAATTAAAACTGAAAAGACAACAGTTGGGTTCTCACTGTTCTGATCTCAGGCAAACTCAAGATCCTTAGTCAGTTGGTTGCAACCAACCAAGGTTGCATGCAAACAAATACAATTATCTGAAAATACAAAATACTGCCCTCAGCACACAACTTAAGAGCTGAACAAATATTTAGATTGAACAGCGTCTGTTGAAAATCTGTATGAAATGTCTCCAATAAACTGAATAATGCTGAAGAAACACTGAGGCTAAGCAACCTGAAAGGAAATCATTCATATTTACTAAAGAATTGCATAAATCAAAGCCACATTTGCCTGAGTACAATCCTACATGGAGGAGTCACCTCGCAGGGCAAACTCTTCCAAGCCACTTTGTCTGTTATTACCTCAGACAGTCTTTCTTCGCCATATTCATTTTCTTTAAAGCACTTCCTGTTGGACACTGGATTATTTGAGTAAGTTGCTTGTTCTCTCTTTTCTTTCTAGAATGTGAACTCCTGAACGGAAGGACCTTACCTAAATATTTGGAGAGATGCCGCTTATGTTTCAACTGTCAGCACCCACTAGTTTTTCCACTAGAACGTCCAGTCTTCCATTGCCATTGTTTTTCTGGGGAAGCAGACACCCCGAGCGTTCTTTTTTTCCATATGTGCATTTTTATCCAAAAATATTTAATAACTGATAATAAAGATCATACATAGTCAAGGCCTCGTGTATGCAGTACGATGGTTTGATAGATGTGTATGCTGTGTAACGATGGCCATGATCAGATTAATGAGCACAAGTATCACAGATGTGCTGTATATTAGATCCCTAGAAATTATCCATTTTAGGAGTAAAAACTTGTGCCCTTTGACCAACATCTCCTCATTCCCCACCCTCAATTTATTCCAACCATTATTCGCATATTTCTCTACATTTGACAATTTAAAATTCCACGTATAAGCCAGCACTTTTCTTTTTGCATTTAGTTTAGTTCCCTTAGCATACTGCCCCTGAGGTTGATGCATCTTGTCACAAATGGAAAGATTTCCTTCCTTTTAATGTCTAACGAATACTACATCATGTATGTTTATCACTATTTCTTATTTGCTCTTCTCTCTATAGACATTTAGTTCCTATGTCATTGCTATTATGGCTAATGTTTTAATGAATATAGGGAATACATATCATTTCAAGGTACTGCTTTTGGTTCCCTCAAATGTATGTGAGAAATGGAGTTGCTGGATTGTATAATAGTTCCATTTTTAATGATTTGAGAACCTTCCATACTATATCCATAATGGCTGTATCATTCTATGTTCTGTCAATGGTGTGCATAGGCACCTTTGTGCCCCACAACATTCCTCTTAGTAATAGCCAGTAGACATCAGCCTCGAAACACACATAGCACAGCTCAGCAAATCAGCTCATTGCATCCTACTAGCTAGAGAGACTGACCTGTTCTGGGCCAAACAGAAAGGGTGTGATATCATTCTGGAAATTTTGCTTGGATGTAAGCCTGAGAGGAGCTGAGGCTTTAGCTGCCGTTGGCATCCCCACCTCTACCCATCTATTATTAGAGTGGATGACAGGTTGGACCCAGAGAAAGGAAAAGGGAATCCCATGGTGTAAGTGGGGGAGGGGGAATCTAAATTCCTAAATTTTCAATTTCAACACTGACCAGGAAGTTTTTACTTATCATGGTCAATAAATATCTTTTCCAAACTAAGAGCTCTAATTGAATTCCAATTGAGAATCTAGGAAAGCCAGAGAAGCATAAAGTTCAGAGCCACAAGTATTTTTTCAATCTGCACACAACATTTCAAAAACTTGGCAGAGAAGGTGACATGTGTACCGTGTGTGTATGTGTGTGTGTGTGTGTGTGTGTGTGTGTGTGTGTATGTGTATGTGTATGTTAGTGGGGAGTTTATCAGCCACTTATGATTCTTTGTTTTAGGGCCCAAAGCATTTACAAAATGAAAGACAGGTGAAGCAAAACAGTATATTGGCTATTTCTTAAAATGCAAAATAAACTCGGTGACTTGGGGCTTTGTGTATTGTGTATCATTTCTATTGTACCTAACTTGGCAGTTCTAAGCCAGCACGGTAAGAAGATTCTGCTCTGTGTCATAAAGAATCATTAGTTTCAATTCAAATTATTGGATGTGCAGATTTTGAGTTCATGTGATGATTCTAATTTTGTTACTAGTTTTATATGTGTTGCATTTATTACAGGATGGGCAATGGGTGTGATTTATAAAATCTCTGACCTCTGTTACTTTAAGAATGCTCTCATAAGGAGGACTGGTTGATGTCAGACACCAGAGAGAGCAGACATCTACATTGCTGGGCATCTGGTCAGCACAAGGTGTAGCACTCATTTGCTCAATGTATATCTCAACCTAGGCTTGCTGAATTGTTCTTTATTCAAAATTATAATGTAAAGAAAAAGGAGGAGGAAGAACAGCCTATATAAAGAATTGTCTGGAAGAAAAAGTGCAACAAACCTTTCCTAGGCATTGTCTGATTTAAGTATTTTGCTTATTGTCTCTGTCTTTCTGGAATGTGAACTCCATGAGGGCAGGATTTTGTTTTGCAGGTGAGATGCTGTTTATGTTCCAAATAGCCCATAGGAACCAGTCTTTCCTAGGAAGCTGAGGAATCTTAACTCAGTAGGAGAAACGTCAAGAATTCAGCATCAATCTTGCTTGCGAACTCCTGCTGAGAACATACTGCAGTTTTGAATACTTATTGGTGAGGACTTTTTTGATTATATTATGGATGGTAACAAAAGAAATTATTTGCAAGTCCAGATTTCTGTAATCTTGAAAAACTCACAGAAAGGAAAAAACCCCAAAGTGATAGTGTAAGTGTAGATATTATGGATATACACACAAAAGAGATTTGTCATGAATTTTATATTTCAGTCCTAAAGGAGAATCTACTAACAAAATGTTACACGAGTGCCTTTGACAAATGTCCAAAATTAGAGACAAGATCCAGGTGTGAATAAGGAGGTCCAGAGTTAAAAACAGACCATCTTTAGTGGGCTGGTCAAATACCTGGCATAAGTATGAAAAACTTTTCTTGTAAACGGTTACACAAAATCCAGTGGTGGGTAATAAGGGGGAAATTCAATAGGCAGATGGAGAACCTGGGAGTTGGCAGGTGGCAGACAAGAGGTGTGGAGAGGCGGGTGGTCCTGCCTATGCAGAGTATAGGCTCTGATGGAGAGAGCTATGGATCAGACAAAATGAGAATTCTTTGTCATAAAAGATGGCGATTCACTAAAAGTCAAGTATGGGACACTTGAATGAGTTTGTGACTTCTAGATTTCAGACACAGGGCAGCACTTTGTGTGGTAATCAGGGACCTTTTACTAGATGGGTGGAGTACTCTGCTGGGAACTCCTACATGTGGCAAGCAGAGGGCATGTGGGCAGAGGAGGCTAAAGCTCACCACACATTTGTGTGGCTCAAAATTCTGTCCTTGGGGGGCTGGGGAGATAGCTCAGTAGAATAAGTGCTTACTTGGCAAGCACAAGGTCCTGAGTTCAATCCCCGGTACTGAAAAAAAAAAAAAAAGAAAAAAAATTCTGTCCTTGCATCTGCTCTTCTAGATGTTCTTGGACTAGTGTTTTCTCCAGGGTTTGGGGTATACACTAAGACTTTCTTCATCTCTCTGTCTCTCTCTCTCTCTCTCTCTCTCTCCAAAATTGTCCTTAGAAGTCCTTAGTTGCTAGCTATTTGTAGCAGGCACAGCAACCTTGGGTCATCTAGAAGCTATTGTGAAGAGTTTATTTTAGGAAATCAATGATTCATGTATTTGCATCATTCATTCATTCACTGAAAACATAAAATGTTTATTTAATGGAAGTGATAAATTCCCTACCTTTGTAGAATTTGTAGTTAGAACTACAGTTCCATTGCTCAGACCTAAATCTCAGACATTTCTGATGTAGCGTGTTCTGGAGTCACATCACATCGAGAAGACAATTTGTTGTTCAGAAGTGTGACTGACACATTGTGTATTCCACGTTTTTTCACTGAACAAACCAGTTTTGAAGAAGTACTAGAGTGAGGATCAGTTCTTAGAATCTAGTGACTTCAACGTTAAACTATTCTACCCACATCTTGCTTAAACTGAGGGTACACAAGTAAAATAGTATCTTTAAAAGCACAAATTTACACTGCACATGTACATTCTGGAAGAAAAATACAAATAATAGAAAGGAAATCCTATTACCCAGAGATAGTCACTGTCATGCACAGCTAATTATCTGCTGTATTTATTGCTTTCTGTGTGTATATATTACTGCTCTATAACTGCCTCACTCTGTTTTTCATATATTATAAATTAATTTTTGATAGCATAAAAATATTTTTTCAGAGTATAATATTTTTGTATTTTAGGGAAGGGTCTACAGGGTGTTTGGGGTCTCACTACTAGATTGGACTCAGTGATCCACCTGTTTACAGCCTCCCAAGAGCTGGGATTACAGGTGATCGCCACCACGCCCAGTCTCAATTGCTGTCTCAGTGTGCCCTGGGGGCAGGGCTGGCATGGCAGGCCCAGGGATCAAAGCCCTGGCCCCTGCGCCTGCTTGCAAGTGCTTTAATCTGCTGAGGTATTTGGCTGGCTCTCAGAGTATAATTTTAATAGCTATGAGTAACATCTATATAATTACTCTCACATGGCTTGAATATAGATTTTCTCTAATATTTTACCATTATAAATAGTGCTACATCAGACTTCTTATAATGGTAACTTTGTGCCCATTCATGACTATTTGTTTTAGAATGGATACTTAGATGAATTTATGTCAAAGGCTAGACAAAAGTTTTAACATCTTTGCTATTTTTCAGAACCACTTCTCTCTCTCTCTCTCTCTCTCTCTGTCTGTCTCTGTCTCTGTCTTTCTAATGTATGTGGTTGTTGTAGGGCCTCACCAAGTAGCTCAGACTCATGGTAATTTTTCTGCTTTCAGCCTCTCCAGGGCTAGGATTATAGGTGTGTGCCACCATGCTCAGACTCTGGCTGGCTCAGCCTGTCCTGGGAATGGGGCTGGTGTGTATGTGTTGCTGGGAATTGAACCAGGGTCCCTGAACTTGCCTAAGCTTGCCTAAGCAGGTGCTTTAGTCTGCTGAGCCATCTCACTGGACCCATTTTTCCTATTTATGTTGTTGAATTTCACTCCAGAAAGCTACCTTTAAAGTTGCAAATGGTGATGATTCCCTTATTGCAATATGAACATGACTATAAACTCTCCTGATGATCTCACTGGATCAGTTGATAACTTCTGTTTTCTTTCATGGCATAAACCCTAATTTTAGGAAATGCAGTGCACTATTTCATATTCAGACCAAGCACCTGGAATCCTTGTGGTTATATCCTAGTAGCTCATGTGTAATAGTATTTTATCAAGATCTATTTAAATGTATTAAGTGGCCAAGTCCTGACGTGATATTGACCTGGTGCTGGTTGTGCTTTTGGGTTGTAGTAGAATAAGGTGATTTTGCAGCTCTGAAGAACTTCAAGGCATTCATATTTTCATAGTCCTTTTAACAATAGCTTTTTCTCCATAGGCATCTGAAGAGAATAAAGATGAAATTTGTGGCTGTTCCTCTTTTCCTCTTATTGTTCTTCCTGAGTTACATTGATGTCAAAATCATTTAAAACTTCAGAACGTGGGTTAAGGAATCTTTTTGCTCAGCTTTTTTATTTTAAATTCCCTTTGATACATCTCATTCTTCCTATTTTCCCAAACTATTATTCCCAAAGATTTTATTTATTTATTTTTTAACGTCTTTCAGAAGCCTTCAGTATTCCAGCCTGGGAAGCATTCACTGGTAGGGAAGGGTCATAGATTAAAGCTGGCTGTTCCTACTTTGCCTCTCCTCCCATCAGGAGGTAGAGACTCCCTCTGACCTTCAAGCCTTGCTTTGCTCAGTGAAATGTGAAAGTGGAGCACTACACAAGTCCTTGACTCAGCCCTTGCAAGGCTCGGTGCCTTCCACCTTTCTTTCTGGAAAAGCAGCAGCTATGTTGTAAGAAGCCCAGGGTCAGCCAGCAGTGGTCAGCTCCCATGTAGAGAAAAGCCCTAGGCGGTGACCAGTCATCTTAGATGGCTTGGCTCTGACTCTGGGCACGATCCCATCTGAAATCTTCTGCAGAAGTGATCTCAGCTACTACAAATACCCACTGAATGGCAGACCTGCCCAGCCGAAACCGAGTTCGCCTATAAAATCCTGAAGAAAAAGGTTGCTGTTGGATTAAGTTTGTATGTTTTGGAGTGGTATGTTTTACCCTACTGTAATGAACCACTGTAACAGAGATACAAATGCACACATTCAGTTCACTGTGATGTTGGTTGTAAGAAAAAGGTGAGTGAGGGAACACAGGAGCGCCTACCCTCGCATGCAGGAACTGGAAAAGGCTTCTGGGGAAAAGTGCTGTTTGAGCTGAATTTTGAAGAATGAATTAGCATCTCAGGGAAGATGAAGGAGAAGCAATCTTTCAGACATATGTGAAAACAAGCCCAAGAGATAATATAGAGGCTAAGCATCATGTGACATGTTCAAGTCTACTGAAACCCTAACGCTGACAAGCGTTTAATCTTGATGGTCTAGAGAGAAACTGTAAAATTAGGAGGAAGGGGAGGTTTTCATGTGTTTCCTTCTGTGTCATTTTTTTTTTAAAGGGGAAAAGACCCCACAGGGGGTGCCTTTCACCTACTTACATTCTGAAGCTCCAAACCTTTTCTTAAGTACTAATGAGACAGAGGAACTGCCTTTTGTTGAAAGGCTGTGTCTGATCCTTATTTACTATCCTAACTAAATGATTAATTTATTCCAGAAACAAAAACAAAGACACAGTCATATTATAAACATGAATTCCTTAGGAAATGCATTGATGGACCACCTAGGAGACTCTGGGAGACCACCAGTCCGGCTTAGTCTGCGCATGATTACGAAGTGGCTGGAGTTTATCTTGGTGTTCCCAGCTTCCCATCTTTGTGTCTTTCAGGGCACTTCTCATCTCAGTAGCATCTGACTCTTCATTCTGAAAATTTTCTTCCTGGAAGAGAACTGGTACACGTGTTCTTACTTAGAAGTGTGACCACAGAACAGGGTATTGTTCTCATAGAGGATGTGCATTTTAGTTTTTTGAAGACAAGGATAGTTAAGCTAAAGGAATGACAGTGTGATAATCAATATTTTTAAAGTAAGTATTTTGCTGTGGAAGAATGTGGAACTAGGGGAAGGGAAAAGAACATGTTGTCTTCGTGTTTTTCCCTACTGCCATGCTGTGTGGAGACGACTATGCCTGTCATGGTCAATCCAATCAGACAGCTACTGAAAGGAGTCTGCTGTGGGCAAAGCTACAACTAGGTGTTGCAGATGGTTGAGAATGATCAAAGCTGGCCCTTGCCCTCAAGGAACACACTGCTTAGTAGAAGAGGAGAAATAACTACAGACCACAATAAAGTAAGGCAGAATCAATCATCGATAAAACCTGTAGTACAAAGTGCCATATGAGAGTCCTTCCAAAGAGATGGTTATTTCTAAATGGTGAAAGTTGTGGAAGGGATGTCAAAGTGGACATATGTAGTCAAGAGTACAGGATGGGTGAGAGTCTGAGGACACATGTGGTCAGTGACTTTTAACCTCATCTATGAAGTATTAGGAAGTGGTAACTCTTGTCAAATGAGCTGATTTCCCAAAGTGCCAAGTGAGTGGCTCGTATGGGTAGAGCTACAGAAGAGTAGAGAATCCTGTCAGAAGTGGTGTGGGCCTCAGATTTAATTCCATATTAGAGAGTTTAATTGAACATTTTGGAAATAAAAGCCCTTGAAAATCTCTGTTTGTGGGGTGGAGTGAGTTGGTGAGTGAACTAAGGTATGTTATACTATACATTTAAGATGGTACCTCTGATACTATAGAAGGTAGACCAGAAATAAATGGCAGGCTGGGTAGCACATTACAATGCCCATCCAACAATCCATATATTTTTATGTGACATTCAAAGAATCTCATATTTATGAATCTCTTGTATTTATCAAACGTTAGCAGAACCTATTACAATATGGGCCAAAAGTAAGCAGCTACACTCTTAATTCACTGATAAGAGATATCTGCTAAAATAATATCTGTAAATATAATATCATGTATGCACCTTGTACAATACCAAAACGTTATGAAAACAGTTTGCAATGTATTAATTTATCGAATCTGTATGGTTAAGGTGTCTTGAAACTGTCTGATTGACATTTGTACTTCAATAAAAAAAAAAATAGCTGAAACCAGGAAAAAAAAAATATGGGCCAAATGATGTAACGTAACAAATAAGCCAGAAAAGTGACAGAAAGCACTGAAACCAGGATGGGACATTCTCTCATATTTGCCTTTCGGTATTTTTCTCAAGTGCAGGGTACAACCCTTCCATGGCTGACTGAGTTGGCTGGGTGTAAGAAGAAAGGTGTACGTGATGGAGTGGCCATGGGAGGGGTCCATCCTCTCTGGTTGCCAGCACTGCATGAAGTGCAGATTCTGAATTCACGACTTCTTCCCTGAAGCCCAAAGGGCGTGGGCGCTTCTATGTTCCCAGTGTGTCTCACTCACTTTCCTCTCCCCAGCCATATCTTATAATTTCACCTGAATGTCTGGTTCCCAGGGTTTTTTTTTCCTCTCTGTAGGTTCACAAAGACCTGGGGTTTGACATGAGAACCTCCCAATTGCTACTGACCCATGGTGCCCTATTTTAGTCTTGCCCAGTTATGCTAAAAATGTCAATGTGGCTATTATTTACTGTATTTTTCCCTTCTTTTTTGTTGTGAAATTTGGTCTTATGTTACACAACATTTTCTTGCTCTTGGAAGACCTGGATTCTAATTCCATTTCTGCTTCTTGTTACCTATAAGTCACTTATTTTACCCACTCAGTGTCCTCCTCTGCGGTCCTGTTCTATTTGTCTCACTGAGCTTTTACACATCACTAGTGCTTTGTTCTTTCAAGAGCATTGTAACACATGTTGCTATCATTGCTGGCCTTGCTTGTGGTCATAGGAGTTTAGGATAACTTTTAAAAAACCCTTTAAATAATTTGGAAATAATGCCTTTGGATTAAGATAAAAGTTTACTATATCAAATTCTTTCTCCCACTGTACATTAAATATATATGATAGCATATGTAGAATTGCATGTCAACAAAGTATTAGTTTATGAAACAAACTCAAATGCTTTTAGCCTGTATCCAGGCAGTTTTGATCTTACAAATCTTCCCAGTGCTGCAACCACTTGCTTATGTTTGAAAGAGTAATTGCATACACTAAGCACTCACACATCGCAGAAGGCAAGATTGACAAATGAACACCCCAGAATTCCAAGGTTTTAAATATCAGCCTCACATACTGGAGGAGACATCCATAATAAAAACTGCTGAGAAAATACCACAGCTCAACTTTTTCTATGAAAGCCTCCAAAATAAATGTTCTCTAACCAAAACTTATTTGCCATACATTTTTCTTTTGGCTACTGTTTTAAGCTGCCTCTAGATACAAGAGAAAATAGAGAATGGAGTTAATTATCTGCAGAATTCATGCTAACAACCAATAAAGGCTCATTACATACTTATTAATTCATACAAAATCAGTTACATGTGCCATATTTGTGTTGCCTGTCTATACTGATTGGGTCTATTGCATAATTGTTAAACAGTTGAGAGACAAAAGGATATTGCTCAGTTAAGAAATAATACAGGCACAATCTGTGTGTATCTGTGTGATGGTATGTGGTATGCATTGCTTTTATTTTCAGTTATAATTAATCAGATTTAATATGACAATCAAAGCAGTTTCTGAAAAAATAATGCAAAAGAAATGCTTAACAGATATTGAGCCTTAAAATCACTTGCCGGCCTGACTGGAAGAGCTGTGTTCAAACCTAGAAACAAAGCAAATCACCACTTCCTCCTGAATCCTTGGGTGATGACCCAGTTATAAGACTGAAGAGCATCGTTTTAGGGTTTTATTAGATTTTCCCCGGATAGAGTAAAAATAGCTTACAGATCTCCCAAAGACTGTACTCCGTTGTGAAAGTAATGCCAATGTTTAACTATTTCAGGTATTATTTTCCCACTAGTCACAATTTCAGACTTGGATTTCTCAGAAGCATCAAAATGAGTCACAACAAAGCTCGCCTTTGGGTCCACAGATGTAAAACTACTCGAGTACGTGTGGCTCTTCAGATAGCTTACTCCTAGGCCATACGGGTTTTCTGGTGATTTAGTTCATTTCTAACCTTCCTTGATTTAGGCTGGAAGAGTGGTCTGTAGTCCAACATGTGAACTGTGAACTGGGGACATTGATTACCCCTACGATTATGGCAGAGGGTATGAGCAAGCCCCCTGACACAAGCCTGGCCTCCAGGTGTGACAGTAATATGCAGAGATTGACCATGATTTGAAACCATTCCACTAGGTCACTGTTGGGTTGGGCTGGCTTACAGTAGTATCTTGGCTAGATAGAACCTCAAAGGTATGGCTCATTGGGACTTAGTGGGGTTTTAGTGAATTTTTTTAGAAAGAAAGGCCAGTCTACTACAGTAATTAGTCAGCAACAGTCCCTAACTGAGATTGTCTTGTGATGAACAACTGATATAGTTGTTTGTCACTGATTATAATCTCTCTCCTAGTTCTCTCTTATGCACCCTTTGTTCTGGAAGGAATTTTACATGTAATCTCTGGCAAGCACATTCACCTAATTTTATCAAAGGGCAAATTCAAGCTTCAGATTACCTGACATAAAACTCATGGCAAAGCCATGCTGTTTGGCTCTCAGTGCAGCATTTGGGCCACAATAGCCACCACAGACAGATTTTCCCAGGAACAGCAAGGCAAAGAAAACTAGATGCTCTCCTCCCCGTCCTTTGAGATTTCTGAAATCAGCACTCTTCCTTCTGTGTAGATGTGAATTCATCATGCTAAATTAAAAATGATAGCAAATAAATTTGTCTCCTGGAAGAACTTTTTATGAGATAAGGTAGTTACATATTTTTTATCATTTCAAAGAAAATGACTCTGAAATTTGACAGCTAAAAACAAATGACACTCAGGATCCCACAGCATCGGTAGTATGGGAATATAGGAATATCTTAGCTGTGCTCTTTGTTTCTGGGTGTGAAACAAAGGTCAAGGTGTTCATCAGAGCTGTGATCTCATCTGAAGGCTCCCCTGAGAGGATCCTCCGCTGAGCTCATGCTCAGGACTGTTGGCTGAATTTAGTACCTTGTGGGGTGTTAGACTCTTGGCCTTAATCCTCTCTGGGTGTTGGCTGAAGGCCGCCCAAAGCTCCTTGCCACATGGGCCTCTTTAATATGACATCTGGCTTCACTGAAGCAGCAAGATGAGTTGCCAAGATAGAAAGGGAACACTAGAAAGACACAAGCAATAATCCTTTAATGTATCTCAGAGGAGGCAGCCCATCACTCCTGCGATTTTTCCATACTCGTATTCTTCAGAAACAAGTTCCTAGGTCTCACTCGTATGCCAGGGGAGGAACTCCCATGAAGGCATGAGCCCTAGGAAGCTAGAGTACTGGGAACCATGGAAGAAGGTTGTCTACCACACAGTGGGTGGGTTGGTCGCATGTGAAACATATAAAATGTCATTTATATTGGCTTTCTGGAGCTCATCACAATGCAGGGTCTACTTCGTTCATGCCACAAAATGTATAGTTTTCATTTAAATAAACACTGCTAAATGGGTATCTGAGATGAATATATACTTCTCATAGGAAGAAATACAAGTGACAGATAAATACATGAAAAAATGTTCCACACACTGGCCGTTTGAGAAATTCAAATTAAAACAACACTGGGACACCATCTCTCCCGAGAAAGAATGACTATATTAAAGAAATCAACTAATAACAAATGCTAGAGAGGCTCTGAAGTAAAAGAAACCCTTCTGCACTATTGATGGGAATGTAGACTGGTACAACCACTATGGAAATCAGTGTGGAGACTCCTCAAAAAACTAGGACTGGAAATCCCATTCAGGCCAGCTATTCTCCTTCTGGGTATTTCCCCCAAAGAACTGAAAACATAGTACCATAGTGATACGTGTGTGCCTGTGTTTATAGCAGCAATTTTCTTTTATAAGCAAATCTTGTAAACAACCAAAATGTTCATCATCTGAGGGATCGATGAAAATGATATGATACATTTGTACAATGGGATATTACTCAGCTATAAAGAAAGACAACTAAGGCCTTTATAGGTGCAACTAGAGGCTGTGTTTATAAGTGAAATCAATCAGATCCACATGTGTAAATATTGTATTGTCTCCCTAGTGTAAGACCTGAAAGAATAGATACAACCTAAAAGGTATAATAGAATAGTAAAATGGAAAGAAATTGAACTTAAGGATCAAACATTCAAGATGAGACAAAGGAGAAAAGATAGAATACGAAGTGGTGGGAAAAGCTATGCAGGTATATATATAGGAGAGCTGAGATGATTGTACCTAATAAGTTCCATCAGCTTTTTGAAAATAGAAGTTAATGTTTGAATTTTCACCTTGACTAACTCTGTATACTGATATCTGCTATCTAAGCAACTACATCAAAGACAGCAAAGCGTAATACAGAAGCCATGGTTGAATACCTCTCATCCTGGCCTTCTAAATGTGTGCCATTTCTAATGTCTTTTTCATTACTGTTATACTCTCTTAAAAAGTAAAAAATGTCAAGAAAAAATTAAGGTTTCTTGTAAATAAGCATTAATATTTAATTATTTATCCAATCTTACATATCTATATCTGTTAATCTGAACGACAGATTTGATGATAAAAATAGCGTAACAACCATTGTTAATTAGCTATTCTTGTTTTGGAAATTTGTAACATATGTATTGTTGCATGTCACCCTGTTTCTGCTATTTGTTTTTTGCTTTTGTTTTTATTCTTCAAAATTAGATTAAATTAAATTGAAAAAATAAAACACACTACTAAGGTGTACGTGGGGATGAAGGACACTCAGTGCTCCTCCAGCACCTTCTCTCTCCAATTCCTTTCCCATCTCACGGAGGCACAGAGGGAAACTGCTCTTGAGGAAAGTGCCGCAGGACTTCTGCATTCCTCTACACTAACAGCCTGGAGAGGAAAACCACTGAGTGGCCCCATTTGAACATCGGTGTTGGGAAGTCTGGGTTTGAGTTGTGGTTTCACTCCTTAGTAGCTGTGGGATCTTGAAAAATGTTACTTTCAAATGATTTCCCTAACTGTGAAATGAGGCTAATAATCCCTGCATACCATATGGAAGGATTAAAGAAGACAACATACACACACAAAGGAGAGCACACAATTCCTGCTGTAGAGCAGTCAGGACCAAGCGAGCACTTCAGCCCTTCTTCAAGAAACAGAAGGTCAGGACAAGATTTTGTTTCTGTGTAGGGTTTTTTTTTTTTTTTTTTTCTGACCTTAACATTTGTGATAGAACTTAAAATGTAAACTCATTCTGGCAAAGAATGAACCTTATCTGATAGGACTTTTGTGAAATTTAAGCAAAGTAATGCGTGTTAAACCGCTTAGTTGATATGCTACACACTCAACAACTGTTTGCTGTTATTATAACAGTGTGAAGTTTATGGTTCTTTTCATATTACTCTGAAACAATTATGCAAAACTCTCTGTGCCCCCCCCTTCCTAATCTGGAAAATCAGGGAAATAATAGTTGCTGCTCCTCAGGGTCATCATTAAGATTAATTAGCTAAAACCTGTGAGGAACACCTAAGGATGCAAACAAATAGTGGTAAGATTTTTATTAGCCCTTGTTCTGTGTTTCCACTCTAGGTCCATCAAGTAGAAAAGATTATACCATAGATGAAACCACAGAACTGTTCATATCGTCAAATACAAGTTTTTGTAATTATTCCTGAAATATACTGTTACTATGAGAATGTATAGGTATTACGTGATTGTATTCTCCAGTGGTTCAAGATAAAGGTGATGGAACCAAGAAACTTAAGAGTTCTGGTAGAGCATTGGCTAAACCTTGTTTGGAGATAAGACTGTTTTCCTGCATGTCATCAAATACATAGAAGACCAACCATTCTGAAAGAATGTTTGCTTGGATTTGAAATCACTGGTATTTTTCTTAAAAAAAAAAATCCCTGGCATATATGTGGCTGTCATCCACGCACGCACAAAAGTAGCAGTTATGTGATGGTGTGGGGACTGTCACCACCCGGTGTAGTCCACACATCTGAAAGGAGACAGAGTTTGATTGAATTGTATCTTTCCTCAGAGCCATTTTTTTTTCTTTAAGTACTAACTTGGCATTTGAATGACTTCTCAGTAAAAATTCAGGAAAACATACATTTGTAGTGACATAAATAAATACTTTTCCTCACAGAAGTGCAGCTGGCAAAGCAAGGGAAATCCCAACTCTTATCTTTTCACATTTTCACATCTATGTTTGCAAAACAAAGGGCTTGCACTGACCTCTTCATGTACATGCTGAGGAAGAACCGAGAGTGAGGATCAAATACTAAAGAGGACAATATTTTTCTTGTATGTGCTCCACTATCAGCTCACCCATCACTCCTGTCACAAGGCTGAGATGGCCAGTGTGTGTGAGCATGTTCAGTATCATGTCCAAATGGCCTTTTTTGTAGGCTGATCTTCTTGGTCCCTGATGCCCACTCTTTCTGCTTGGTTGGCATTCAGTCACCAGAATGAATGGACACACGTGTTCTTTGTGGTCTGGCTGACTTGCTTGCCCCTTGAATAGCTGCTGCAGAAACTTAGCTCAGCTTTAAACATATCAAATTTACCCATTATCTTCGGAGATGAGAGATGCTTTTCTGCCTGGGGGAAAAGTTCTGTGACATGGGAATTCCAGGACAGTGCTGAGATTTCTAAACACCCAACAAAGGCTACACAGAACAATATTTGATGAGGGATGGGGAGGCAATCCCTTTGTAAAGAACCACTGAGGTACAACTTCAAATACACTGCAATTTTGGGAAGCAAGTTTCATAATCAAAAGTAGCATCCTTCCAGTAAGTTTTAAACTATGTTAACAAAAACAAATGGAAGTGGGGGATCTAATACGCTTTCTGGAGGCCATAGTAAGTCACTGGATGAGGTGCTAATCTCAGTGAGAAAACTGCTTAATTGTGAGAACATCATGATTTCTCTGGATAGATTTCTGCATCAGTCCTATGGTGAATCAGAGAATCATGTCACTCTTTCGTCTCTCGCCTTCTCTCTTTAATCTTCCTTAAAATAAATTTTCTCTCTCATTTCAATGTAAAACAAATAAAATCTTCCAGTTTTCTTGCCCTTGGGGACCAGAAAGCCAGTGAGTAGATTTGTCATGGGCTATTCAGTGCTCTTAAGTTAGAACAGAGATGAAACTGCTCAGGTGACTGTAATATAGATAACAGGGGTTTGCCCAGCTCAGAAAAGAATCTATTTTTCTTTGACTGCACCTCAGGAAAGGTCAAATAGGATTAAATTTTTTAAGTTGACCAGAACAAAGATAGATGACTTGATTTTCAGTGCAAATTTGGTTATGTCAAACCAAGTAGCACCAGAAATATGATCGATTAACCTCCAGAGAGTTGATGGCATATTTCATTTTACTCCCTTTGGAGTCAGCCCGGACCCTGTGCTGTCCTTCAGAATGATGGATTCACAGGGATTTCCAAATGTCTATTAATGCCCTTCACCCACTGTGCTAAGATCAGTCATCTGAGCAAATGATTTCGAGATTTTGTTCAAAGATGCTATAGAAGGACTCATTGGCTTCTCCTGTTCCCAGGAGTTATTGTATATAGGTGGAGAAGAGGCTAGAATTAAAAAATTAATGTCGGTGAAAATGAGAGAAATATTTGGGAGCTTTGAATCCACTGAAGAATTCAAATATAGATGTCTATATTGAAGGGGGCGTTACTTGTTTATGTTTTTGAAGTGCATTTTCCTTTGGTGTTTACATCTTTTATTTTATCCGCTTCTACATGTAAAGCAGGTTATTTAAATTTCACCATTTTTTGAACAATAAAGGACAGAATTCAGTGTTTTTTTCCAGCTCTGCATTGTTATATGTTTGCATTACCTCTTTTGAGGGACTTGGTTCAAGGACTTAACAGATTTGAATTCTTTCTTCATCTACTTTCCTCCCCTTTCTCACCTTCTCTCTCTTGAGCCCCCCTTTCCTGTTTGAAAAAGACCCCCTTACTCCTCATTCTATATCTTTTGTTTTGTTCTTTATTTGTATTTTGGATTTCTCATATAAGAGAAACCATGTGATTTTTTTGCTTTTTTACTTTTTTTGGCGGAACCAGGTATTGAACTCAGGCCCTTGCGCTTGCCAGGGAAGCGCTTATTCCACTGACCATGTGATAGTAAATCATAATATGTAAGGTTGTGTTTCTGACTTGTTTCACTTCATATTATGGCCTCCACATGCTTCCATTTTCCGATGTATGGCTGAAGTTCATCCTTCTTCGTGGTATATTTCTACTCCAGTGTACAAGTACCACATTTTGTTTATCCATTTGTCTATTGATGGGCATGTAGGCTGTTTCCAAGATTTAGTTATTTTGAATTGTGGTGCTATAAACATGTGTATGCATGGATAACTGCAATGTGTTTAAGTCTTTCAGAAAGACATTTCTGGGGCTTGGGAGATGACTCAGTAGAATAAGCGCTTGCCTGGCAAGTGCAAGGGCTTGAGTTCAATCCCTGGTTCCACCAAAAAAACCCCAAAGAACAAAAAAACAATGAAAAACACAAAACAACAACAATAACAACAACAACCACAAACCCAAACAAGAAAAATATTTCTGTACCTGGTTGCATAGATGGTGGTAAGAAGAACCATGTAAGAATCAAAACAAATTGAAAAGTTTATTGGTAGGGACATAATCACTGCAGAAAACAGTGGTAATTTTCAATTGAGATGTTCTAAGGTAAAAGTGTTAAACGGGTAGCAAGCAGGGTGCAAGCATCTAGAATCTTCTCCAAAATGGAACTCTCTCTCTCTCCCTCCCTCCGTCCCTCTTTCTCCCTCTCTCTGTAACAGTCTTCTTTTGAAAGATCACTACAATTAAGGACTAATGTTTAACTAGTTCATTTTAGCAAATATAATTCCAGCTGTACCTCAGTTGGAGCAAAGTAACTGGACTCATTAGTTGAGCTGATGATATGTATTCTAGGTAAAAATGTTAATTTGAAGTCTATGAACATAGTATTTGAGCAGGAATGTGTGTGCTATGCGAAGGATTGCACAACTGAATACAATGCGATACAGACTTAATGCTGGACAAGAGTTATAAATCATTCTCTATAAGGAAAAAGGAAAGGAAAGGATTAATTAGACTGATGAGGGAGAAGCAAGAGAAAGGAAAGCAGTTGAGGCCCACAAAGATGGTGGTACCATAACCCTTGAAAGACAACTAAGATTCAGGTTTCTTAAGTAGAAGACCGGGAAATGAAGGTTAAGAGAGGGGAGATGTGGGTGACAGGTTATAAGCCTCCAGACTCTATCCATATATGTAGTGCATAGCAGACCCCAGGTACTGTTCTAGAATATTCTAACAGTGTTTGGCATGCATGTGTGTTCCCAATTAAGGAACCATGTGGGAGTGATAATGAGTGAGCTAAACAATAGAAAAAACAAAAGAAGAAAAATAAAACAAGGAAGCTCAAAGTAAAACAGAGGTAGAAGAAAGTGAAATTTTACATCGGTGATCCAGAAAGTTCCAACTGAGAGCCATAATTTGAATGGAGACTTGAATGGGTTAGGGAATGAGTCATGTAGGTTTTGGAGAAAAAATGTGCTAGGTAGAAAGAACGGCCAATGCCAATGCTTCAAGCTGGGGAAATTCCTGTGAGAGACAAGGCGTTGCCATGGCAGAGGTGGTGAGAGGAGATGCCTAGGAAGAGAGAGCTACAGTTGAGATGAAGATTCGGCCTTCACTCTGAGGGAGATGGGATGGCCCTGGGAGCTCTGCTTACAGATCTGATGAGGTCTTAAACTGTCTTCAAGTCTGACCAGTGATCACATAGGTGAAGTACCTACATTTTCTTGAAATTGATAGTTCTAAAGTGTTTCCCCATACATCACTACAGAACTCTTCACTCCCTTGGTAAAGGAACTGGAACTCAGAGAAGGTAAGACTATCTGCCTGAAATCTTAATCCTAATGAGGATTAGGACCAGAATCAACTGTCATTGGCAGGATGCAGGTCGGAATTCTGCCTAACGCATTCTACTGCCTCTGCAATTATAGGAAACAAAATAGAGAAGTTCAAGAAATGGACAAAACTTCAGATTTCCTATTTTATTTAGTTTTATTCTTTTTTTCCCAGCAAAAATGCTATGTAACATTGCTGTCCCCAACTTCTCCTTCCAATGTTATTTTCGTGAAATGCCGTGTCTCAAAGCTTTGAGATGTGCGAACTACAAAAAATTCCCCTTGTGGACATACCGGCGCACAAAATCCACCTCCAGTGTTAACACAGAAGTGCTTCAAAGAAGCTGTAGGTTGATGATGCTCATGCCTTAGGGTTAGAAACAGTGGGGGAGTGCGACTGCCTAGACCTGCTCCTCGCAGAACGCAGTTCTAGGTGGAATGAGGGCCAAGCACTTAGCTGTGTGTTGGATCAAATCTAATCACCAAGAGAGGAGGATAAATATTGCTGAATTTCTAGTTTCTGTCTGGCTACTGCTGCACCTAAAGGGTAAAGTAAGGATAGGTCACACATCAGGTTTCTCCACTCTCTCAATTTCTAGAGTCTAGAATTTTTTTCCTGTTATTTTTGAATTCCCCGTGCCTATATCTAAAAATGTTTTGGGAATCGTTTTATGTATGAGGTACTGTACAAAGATGGTTTCATTTTTCCCTCTTAGTTAGAAGGTAGGAAGTTCAATGAACATAATTAAATAAGTTTAATTTTTTTATTTTTTGAAGAGTACAAAATAGTATTAAAACAGAAAAATTACAAGTGATACAGAATTTCACTTAAAATAATGTGAATTTCACAGTATTTGTTGCAATGCATAGTGTTGTCTTCCAATAGTTGTTCATATTAACAGATATATGCATGCAAAATTGGAAGAAGAAAGAGAAAAAGAAATTTATAAGAAATTAAAGAGGGAAGATAGTCAAAGATTGAAAAAAAGGAGACAAAACAAAGGAGCTGTTAGAACATAGTTAAATCTTGATGGATATTTACAGAAATAAAGATGTGCAATCCCTAGCCAGACAAAAATATACAACTTTTCCAGAACTCTAGAATGTTCTCATTTGCCCTTTCCCATAGTCTCACCCTATTTTAATCAAGAAATGTAGTTTTAGTTTTAGGCTTACCTTTGCGTTCCCATTTTGATTTATCTTTGGCAGATACTTCCAGTTCAAAAGAGAATAAATTGTGATTCTGTGGTTATTATCAGTATTTCTTACAAATGTGTTTTTTTGGTAGAAATGTGCAGGGAAACACTAAATGCATTTTATTCATCATCCATGTATATTTAGTGTATATGGAGAGAAAGGGGATTGTGACATTAAACACAATTATACTTTTTTGTTCCTTTACGATCTCAGGGATGCTCTAGCACTAAGCACTGCTCTTAGCTCCTTCCTTCCTTCCTTCCTTCCTTCCTTCCTTCCTTCCTTCCTTCCTTCCTTCCTTCCTTCCCTCTCTCTCTCTCTCTCTCTCTCTCTCTCTCTCTCTCTCTCTCTCTCTCTCTTTCTCTCTCTCTCTCTCTTACTTTGAGATAGAGTCTCACTACGTTGTCCAGGCTGGACTCAAACTTTCCATTCCCTGCCAAAGTAAAATCTGAAACATATTGCCAAA